>CAUYRH010072183.1:0-13737 GCA_963574655.1 Perodicticus potto
AATTTATATGAAAGTTAGTCACTATTTTCTTTTTCTTTTTTTTTTTTTTGGTTTTCTTTCCAAAGTACATTACTTAAACATTAATTTTTTAATTCAACTTGTCAATATGTTGTTTAGGATATAAGTGAAACATGTTTGTGACTTCCCTTTACAACAATATATTTGCTCCAATTTCAACATCAGGTGTATCCAGATCAAGTAGAATGATATTGAAATATTTCTTCTTTTTTCAGTGTTTATAAGATTTCTAGAATTGCTTGTCTTGTAAAATCATTGTGGTCTATGAGTTTATGATAGTTTGAACTTTGTTATTTAATTTAATTCATTGCTTAATTACTGTTTTCCTATGAATGATTATACTTTGGTTAATATGTTAGCATAGCAGTATTCCCAGATAGTTTTTTGTTTGTTGGGAGGTTGGGCTTTGGGGGAGCAGAGTTAATACTTTGCATGAAATATCTTATTTTATAACAGTGGAATTGCTTTCTCTTTTGTCTTGTGATTTTTTTTGAGGTGAAATTTAAGTTTTTGTGTGAGTAGTACTGTTATACCTATCTTGAGTGTCTTGCTTGTACTGTATCACATTATATCTTTGTTTAATTCTTAATAAACTGTTCACTTGTTAAAAAAAAAAAAACAAAAAAAAAAGATGTACAAACCAGCCAGGTTTTCCTTTGACATTCCTGTGGCTTTTTATGTGTGATTTGATTTCTTGATTTTTGTTACTTCTTTTCTTCTCAGAATGAATGAAGTAAGTTTTGTTTGGAAATTACACGATAGAATATACCATCCTCTATTTTAGCATCACATTGTAGACCTCGTGGTCATTTATTCTCTGCTTATAAAAATTTGAAGGACATACATTATGAGGCAGAGAACATTAGCTAGTGTAGTTCTAGGACTTGTGAACCAAACACATTATGCCTTTACTGTATTATATCCACAGTTGCTATACATTTGCTCTTGACTGTCAATGTATACTTAAGTGGAGAAATGTAAGATTAAGATAGCTTACAGAAGTCTTTTTCCTCAGGTTTGACTAGCAGTTGAGGTATTTAAGGCTACAACTAAGTTCTAAGATTTAGTTGTCTCTTTTGAAAGTTACCTTTAGAATTCTGTAAGTACTCTGACCTTATTGGTCTCTGGATACAGTGTCTGGTTACCTGCATTCAAAAGAAAATTAGCAATATATTGATAATGTTTATTCTTCTGTGCTTTCAAATTTTGTTAAACTATTTGAAACAGTTTAATGAGGTTGTATTTGAGAGGTAAGTGCAATACCAGTCATGAGCTTCTCCGCTTAAGGTAAAAGCAGTCTCTGCTTCATGAGGAGATCATATTGTGCAAATTCATGTTCTCAAACCCATACCTTTGCTTGTAAAAACAGAATAGTATTATAAATGCTAGTCAATTCCCAGGTTTAGCCACAGAAATCAGTCATAACCTAAATAGCTCACGTCTGATACACTGACTTCAAATTCTGGGTCCTGGGAGCAGGAAAATACAGGAGAGACGAGGAGGAAGAGAAGAGCTTTCTGTCTTTGCCAGACAGTAACATGTGAGTGTAAGGCTTTGGCTTTCCAAAGTTACTTGCAATTTCAAATTATAAAATTTTACACTTTTTAAGAATCATTGTCTAACTTTACCCAACGTAGTTTAGACATTTAGGGTAGAAATAGTCTTGCTCTGGCCTCAGTTCAGTTTTACATATCCCTGTGTTCAATTTCTTACTATTCAGTGTTGTCTTTTAATTACTTCCTTCTTTGCACATTTGAATTCACATATTCTCTGAATGTGAAGCTTGCACACAATTGAGTAGGGGTAATTCCTGGTATAAGGGGAAGGACGGTGGTCACAATTGATATGCGTTGATCATTTATAAATAGGACTGGGCCCTTTCTGTGTTTCCTTGTTTTGTTTTGGGGTGTGTGTTATTCTTCGTTGTTTTGCTTTTCTAGAAAGATCCTTTTCTATATATTATTTTGTATGATTTAAATGTTTTCTTTTTCCTTATAGGTTTATGGTAAATATACCAGGTTTAGAACAGACGAATCAGATTTTACACGTCTTGTTTATATTTTTACCCTTTCTGTGGGCAGGTGGGACTCTGCCCCCACCTGATGCACTTTTCTTATGGGCAATGGAGCAAGTTTTAGAGTTTGGCCTTGGAGGCTCATCTATGTCAACCCACCTACGGTAATTATTTAAAAATACTGATGTAATATGTAACTTATTCTTAAAGAACATTTTTAAAGTAAATATTTTTTTCTCCTTTTCCTCTGCAGGTTATTAGTGATGTTCATCATTTCTGCTGGAACAGCTATAACATCGTATTTCATTCCTAGCACCACTGGTGTGGTTCTTTTCATGACTGGAGTTGGTTTCTTACTAAGTCTTAACCTAACTGACATGGCTTTTGCCTTCAAACGCAGTATGACTAGATACAAAGTTGGAGCCAAACCTAAGGCTTTACCCAGTTCAGAAAAACAGTTTATGCGGAAAGAATGCCTTTTCTACATCATAGTATTGATCTTGGCTCTCTTAGAAACTAGTTTGCTTCATCACTTTGCTGGTTTCTCACAGATTTCCAGAAGCAATTCCCAGGTTATTTTTGGCTATATTTTGATGACTTTACTTATAATAGTGTGGATACTTAGAGAAATTCAAAGTGTGTATATCTTTGGAATTTTCCGAAACCCTTTCTATCCGAAGGATATGCAAGCTGTAACTGTGTTCTTAAAGAAGCAAACAAGGCTCCTGAAGATTGGTGTTGCCAGGCAGATGTTGCTGACTCTAGGTAGGAAGATAAAATCTATTAAACTTGTCAACAATATCTGTGACGTGTTCAGAGATATTATGGGATTCCAATACTTGTGTAATACTTCACATAAGTGTTTCTTCTTTTGGTTTTTATTAGTTTTTTTTAGTTAATTAAATGTGCTCAAAAGAAATATTTGCCAAATAAATTTACTAGAAAGAATTACTTCACCTTAATTAAATTTGTCTCCTTTTTTGTTTGTTTTTGTTTGTTTGTTTGTCTGTTTTAGTGTCACCTTTTGCTATGATAGCATTTCTTTCATTGGACAGTTCCTTACAAGGGCTCCACTCTGTGTCTGTCTCTATTGGATTCACAAGAGCTTTTAGAATGGTAATCCTAATATGTATTTAATAGTATTTTTCTTTTGCTAAATTTAATTGTGATTTTGTTTAGTAGTTTGCTTAAATTATTAAATTCTACCTAATATAAGGGGATATTTGTATACTGCAGGTATGGCAGAGTACAGAGAATGCTTTACTGGACATAGTCATTGTGTCAGTAGTGCACTTGATCTCTAGTGCAGACCTATGGTGGAACAGAAGCCTGGATACTGGAATCAGACTCTTACTGGTAAATGTGCTTTTTAAAAACTTATGGAGATAACATTTCAGGTACCATAAAATTGTATCCATTTAAAGTACACCATTTAGTGGGATTTATTCAGAATTTTTCAACCATCACATTCCAATTTTCATCATCCCCAAAAGAAACCTGTATACCTTAATAGTTATTCCTTACTCCTCTTCTCCATCCCACCTGCCACCCAGTGTAGTCCCAGCAACCAGTAATTTATTTTTTGTCTGTATGTGTTTGCCTATTATAGACATTTCACATGAATGGAATTATGCAGGATGTGGTCTTTTGCATCTGGCTTCCTTCATGATATGTTTTTAAGGTTCATCCACGTTGTAGCGTGTATCAGTACAGTCATGTGCTGTGAAATGATGTTCCAGTCCATGACAGACCATATATACAATGGTGGTCCCATGAGAGAATAAATGATGTAGTGATGTATCCCTCATAGGGTCATGCATTACTCACATATATCTGGTGATACGCATGTAAATGTACCTACTATACTGCCAGTCATATAAAAGTATAGCACATGCAGTTGTTTACAGTACATAATACTTCATAATGGTAATACATGACTATGTTACTGCTTTATGTATTTTCTATACCATGCTTTTCATACTTACTGTTTTGTGATAGTTGCCTACATTATTCAGTACAGTCGCATGCTGTACAGATTTGTACCCTAGGAACAATGGGTTATATCCATATGGCCTAGGTGTGTAGCAGGCTATACTGTCTAGGTTTGTTTAAGTATACTCTATGATGTTTACACAATGATGAAATTGCCTCATGAGGCATTTTTCAGAACATAGCCTCATCATTAAGTGATACATGACTGTACTTGATTCTTTTTTATTGCCAGATATTTCATTTTATAGATATGTAGTATCCACATGAACTTAATTTATTTATCAGATGATAAATATGTATATTGTTCCCCTCCTTGACTATTAAGAAGATATATCTCTGTGAATATTTGTACAGAAATTTAGGTGTAATGATAGGTTTTCATTTCTCTTGGGTCTATATAACTAGGATTGGAATTTCTGGAGTTCTGTAGGAACTCCATGTTTAGGGCTTCAAAGTACTCCAAAACTGTTTTCCAAAGTGGCTGCACCGTTTTACATTCTCAGCAGCAGCATATGAGGATTCTAATTTTTCCACATCTTTGTTATATTTATTATCTAATGTTTTCATTATGGCCCTACTAGTGGGTGTGACCTACCACTTCATTGTGATTTTGATTTGCATTTCTCTGCTTGCTAATAGTGCATCTTTTCATGTGTATGTGGACCATTTGTTTGTTTATTTGTTTTTAACAAATGTCTGTTCAAATTTTTGCCCATTTTATTTTGGATTATTTGCCTTTTTATTGTTGAGCTGTGAAAGTTTTTATTTTAGACAGAATCTCACTTTGTTGCCCTCAGTAGGCAAATGTAGAATGCAGTGGCATCATAGCTCACAGCAACCTCAAACTCTTGGGCTCAAGTGATCCTCCTGCCTCAGCCTCCCAAGTAGCTGGGATTATAGGTGCCCACCACAACACCCACTACTTTTAGAGACAGGTTCTTGCTCTTGCTCAGGATGGTCTTGAACTCCTGAGCTCAAGCAATCCACCTGCCTTGGCCTCCCAGAGTGCTAGAATTACAGGCGAATGTTGTCAGAGTTTCTTGTATTCTAGATGTAAGTCCCTTGATAGACATAGGATATACACAAAATTTCTCCTATTCTGTAGGTTCTTTTTCTTTCTTGATAATGTCCTTTGAAACATAAAGGAGTTTAACTTCAATGAAGTTTAATTTATCTGCTTTTTCTTTTGTCACTTGTGTTTTTGGTGTCATGTGACAAACACTATTTACTGTGTTTTCTTCTGAAAGTTTTATAGTTTTAGCTCTCACATGGGGTCTGTGGTCTGCCTTGAGTTAACTTTTGTATATGACATGAGGTAAGGTTCCATATTTATTCTTTGGGATATAAATGTACAGTCATCTTAGCACCATTTACTGAAAAGAATATTCTGCCCTGGTGACATTTCTTGGTCCTTGTGTCAAAAATTAAGTGACCAGAAATGTTAATGTTTATTTATAGATGATTATGAGTTCTCTTTTATTTATTTGTGTGTGTATCTTTATGCCACTGCCATACTGTTGTGGTTACTATAGCTTTGTAGTAGGTTGTGAAGAAAGAAAGTGTAAATCCTCCAGCTCTGTCCTTCTTTTTCAGAAATGTTTTGATTCTTCGAGGACTCTGCATTGCCCTATAAGTATTAGTTTGAGTTTGTCAGTTCATACAAAAAAGGCCTCTGGGACTTTAATATGTATACCTTGAATCTGTAGATCAATTTGGGAAATGTTGCCATCTTAAAAATCCAATCCATGAACATGAGATGTCTTTTCATTTATTTATTTATTTTTGTTTGGCAGGCCTGGGCGAGGTTTGAACCCACCAACCCTGGTGCACAGGGCCATGCTACAGGCACCCAACCATCTTTTCATTTATTTAGATCTTTTATTTATTTCCACAATGTTTTTTTTTCAGTGTACAAGTCTTATACTTCCTTTATTAAGTTATTCCTAAGTGTTTTATTATTCTTGATTTTATAAATGGAGTTGTCTTTTTAGTTTCATGTTTTGGTTTATTTGTTGCTAGAGTATATAATATAATTTTTTATATTAATATGGTATCCTGAAATTTCAATGAACTTACTTATTTGTTGTAACAGATTCTATTAGAATCTAATAGTGGATTGTTAGGATGTTCTTTATAATAAGATCATGTCATCTGCAAATAAGAGATAGTTTTACTTCTTTCTGTCCATCCTGTATGTCTTTCATTTCTTTTTCTTGCCTAATTGCAATGGCGAGAACTGTAGCATAATGTTGAATGGAAGGGGTGAGAGGGACATCTTATGAGCAAAGCATTCAGTCTTTCTCTGTTAAATATGTCAGTCTTTTTACCACTACGTATGATATCAGCTAAGGATCTTTTATGTACGCTTTTACCAGGTTGAGGAAGTTTCCTTTATTACTCAGTTAATTGTTTTTGTCATGAGGGGTATTGGATTTGTCAAATGATTTTTCTGTGTCTATTAAAATCATGTAGTTTTGTGGAATGCTATTCATCCATAAGAAAAGATGGACACTTAACGTCTTTTATGTTTACCTGGATTGAGTTGAAACGCATTCTTCTTAGTACATATTCTCAAGAAGGGAAAAAATATATCCAGTGTACTCAATACTAATATGAAACAAATATATAAATAATTACCCACATGAATGATAAAATACAAATATAGTCTAACAGGGAGAAGGGGGGAAGAGGGAGAAAGGGGAAGGGCAATTGATTGTAGGAGGGTCTCACCTAATGTGCATAATGGGAAGGTTCACCTCAACTAGAACTTGAACTTTACCTTGGAAATGAGAACAATATAATCTAAAAATTTGTACCCTCAATTTTAATTTGAAATTGAAAAAAAATTCATGTGGTTTTGGTCCTTTAATGTATTAGCATATTAATATGTTGATTGACTTTTTATTATTAAACCAACCTGTTGTCCTGGAATAAATCCCACTTGGTCATGGTATTTAACTCTTTTTATTTATTTCAGAATTTGGTTGGCCAGTATTTTGTCTGTCGGTATTCATACAATATGCGTGTGTGTGTTTCTTTCTTTGTGATGTCATTGTCTGGTTTAGTTATCCAGGTAGGGCCAATATTATAAAATGAGTTAGAAAGTATTCCATACTCTTCTATTTTCTGGAAGAGTTGGTGGAGGATTGGTATTGATTATTCTTAAGTTTTTTGTACTGTTCAATGTATATCTTAATGTTTTATAGTATGTAGTATTTCAAAGTCTTAAAGCCATCTGAGCCTCAGCTTTTCTTCTTGGGTAGTTTTTGAGTTGCAAATTTAATCTCTTGTTACAGGTTTATTCAGATTTTTTATTTCTTCTTGAGTCAGTTTCAGTAATGTATGCCTTTCTAGGACTTGTTAGTTTTATCTATATCTAATTTGTTGTCACATAGTTCAGCCTTAAGGGTTAGTACACTATCAGTTGTCCTTAGTGTGACGTTTTCCTTTTTTAAGAAATCCCAGACTTTCAAATGTCGTCTTATTTATTGTGAGGTTGGAGGAAATTATAACAAAGAATATAAGGGCATTTTCCTTGAAAATACTAGAATAATAAAATACTGGGAATTTGTGAAGTCTTTAAAATTAAATAAAATCCATTTCTACATCTCTGCAGGTTGGTATCATACGTGATCGTCTGATCCAATTCATCTCTAAATTGCTATTTGCAGTGACTTTACTTTTGACATCATGGACAGAGAAAAAACAGCGTCGAAAAGGAACTACTACCTTATGCGCACTCAACATTGTCTTTTCTCCATTTGTGTTGGCCCTCATAGTTTTATCTGCACTACTCTCTTCTCCCTTGCTCCCGCTCTTCACCCTTCCTGTGTTCTTAGTGGGGTTTCCCCGGCCTATTCAGAGTTGGCCAGGAGCGGTGGGTGCTGCCGCCTGTGTGTGTGCAGACACGGTGTACTACTATCAGATGATGCCCAGGTTGACTGCTGCCCTGCAGGCTGCGATGGCAGCTGGAAGTTTAGGTAAGTAAATGGGTAGTGCTTAAGAAATCCTCACTAATGTATTTCAAGTAGGAAAAAAGAAAAGAACACACATAATAACTGTCTTCTCAACCAATCATAAAACAGCATAACAACCATAACACTTTGAAGTACAGACTAAGAAGGACTAAGTAGGAAATAGAAATATATCTCCCATTCCTTGTTTTAAGGTAAACAAAGTTATAAAAATACTAAGAGAAAATTTCATTGTGGTGACTTGACAACTTTTTAAGTGCATTTTCTTAAATACAGTCAGATTATAGTCCTGACATTGAAACATGAAAACACCTTTCCCCCAAGATTTCCATGAATTTATAATGAGTTCATAGCAAATAGATCTATAATGAGTGAAAACTAGATATTTTGATATTTTACAAAATATCAAATTGGAAGAGTGTGTGAAAGTTTTGTTCCTACCTCAGTAGTTACTGTATAGAGAGTTAAGCAGTCTGTTAAGGTTGCTGGGCAAGATAACATAGAAACTTTGGTCAGAAATCTGTAGGGTTGCCCCCCAAAGCCAGGTGCTATGCAAGTTTTAGCAAGAATGCAGATTTTTTTGAAGGTAATGAGCTAATTTTATGAGTTTTAATGTTTTTATTTCATACTAATGTCAAATTTCAACTGGTATTGTGCTTCTCAAGGTTGATTTTAGATAAGGTACAAGCTGGTGACAGTAGTGTGTCAGCTCCTACCATGTGCTTTACCCTGGAACTTATTTTGGAAATGGCAGATGATTTCCAGGCAAACTGATTCTAGACATAGTAGCAATTTAAGATTATAATTTTAATAAAATGCTGGCTGGGCGTGGTGGCTCACGCCTGTAATCCCAGCACTGTGGGAGGCCGAAGCGGGTGGATTTCCAGTGCTCACAGAGTTGGAGACCAGCATAAGCCTGAGTGAGCCAGAGTAAAAGACCCCGTCTCTACCACCAGGAAAGAACACCGCCAGGCGTTGTGGCGGGCGCCTGTAATCCCAGCTACTTGGGAGGCAGCCAGCCTGCTACAAGGAAGGACAATGGAAAAAACAAACAAACAAACAAAAAAGGAAACTAAGAAAAGTAAAAGCCAGCTGAAATTAAAAGCAAAAGAAAAAAAGAAAAAAATTTTAATAAAATGCTTTCTTGGGTTGAACTTTTCTAATTACCTATATTATGTGAGCTAATTTAGGGGAAAAAATTTATAATGAAAATTTTTCTTTCTTGAAGGAAAAATTCTATGTTTTTAGTAATTTTATCAATTCTAATCAATTTTCTCATATAATGCTGTACTATTTTTTTTTTAAACACCTTGGCAGTTAAACTTACATCAGGAAATGGTATTAAGGTAAAAATTACATATTATCAAATCATTTGTACTCAACGAGTACATTGGTGTGAAATATTTTCTGGTGGGGAAGAAAGGAAAGGAGGTAACATTTCATTTGCATCCAATAGGCAAAAATGAAAAAACTTTGACACTACTAATTTTGGCCAGGGAACAGGGAACAAGAAGTTTCAAACCCTATTGGAAGGGAATATAAATTCATACAACCATCTTGACAAAGTAAATAGGTAGTCTGTAGTAAAGATGTACATTGCTCTGGAATTTCAGTTTTCAATTCTGTGATCCAGTGATTCCAATTCTGGAAAAACTGTAGTATGTGTTTTGATGGTCCTAAAGACCACCCACAGGTTTGATGACTCCCTAGGAGAACTCACAGTTTAGATTTATTATAGCAAAAGAATGCAGAGCAAAATCAGGAAAGGGAAAAGTCCCTTGGGTAAAGGAGACCAGGCATAAGCTTCCAGGAGTCCTATCCCAGTGGAGTCACACAGCATCCTCAGTTCTCCAGCATCAAGCTGTGACCGTGTGATATGTGACAGTCAGAGAAGCTCATTTGAGACTCTGCGTCCAGGGACTTTTTTAGGGGCCATCATGTCGGCACCCCCGCCTATCACATGCCAATATTCTAGTCTCCTAAAAAGAAAACACATGCTCAATATACTGTAATGTTTGCACAGACACAGTAGAAGGCTCTTAGCAGTTAGGGTGGTTCCCAGATGTCCCCCAAAGCCAGTCTTTTATGCAAGCCTTTCAAAAAACAGCAGTCCACCTACTGTGTTAATTAACTCTTCTGTGTCACAGGTGGTACATGGAGGCTTGCGCAAAGGTAATTTCTGCAGCATTATTTATGATAGTGAAAATTGGAACATCTGAAATGTTTTCAACCAGGAAATAAATACTCAATTTCAACTATATTTTTACAGTGAATTCTTGACAGTAATTACAATGGATGAACTGAGCTTTTTTGCAGTAGATCATACACCATTGTGTAGACAGAAAGACTATAGTATTGAAAGAAAAACTAAGTTTTAAAAGTATCTGACACTACAATCAGGTTGATGAAAATATCTCTGATTGTATCTGAAGCCCGTACACTGTACCCCATGACTGAATTATTGTACACAGATATGATTTAATAAAAAAAAAAAGAAAAAGAAAAAAAAAAAAAGTATCTGACACTGTGATGGTATTTTATGTAAATTTTAAAACCATAAAACACTTATGTACATATATAGAAAAAAATCCAATTTTTTATATAATTAATGTGAAATTGTCATTTATACAATTAATACTTTTCCTAATATGTTTAGCATGTATTTCAGATTTTATTCTGTACAAGTTTTTAATTTGTTGTATTTCTGGAAAGTACATTCTTGAATTTTTATGTATTACCACCTGTAGATGCCTCTTCTGCCTTTTAAAATGCTTAATTCAATGCCTCTTGCTGTACAATGAATAGTTTTTCTGTTCTCAACCTAACAAGAGGGTAGAAGGAGTCATGAATCAATTCTAGTTGTGTTATCATTTTTGAAGATTCACATGGCAAAATTAAACTTGAAAAATTATTCTCTTCTTTTTGTTTCTTAATTTGTTATAGGCCTTCTCTCACCTGGGTCTCATTACTTGGGACGTTTTCAGGATCGTTTAATATGGATAATGATTCTAGAACGTGGCTATACTTACTGTTGTATTAACATCAAGGTCAGTGTGCATTGAAACCTCTGTAGTATTTGTATAGTACAAGCATAAAATGTTAACCTATTACACCTGAAATACTTAATAGCTTTTTAAAAGTGTATTTCAATAAGCACATGTTGATAAATAGACTAATGTTGGTTATGTAATAGATCGTGGTAACCAAATATATTCTCTTCTTCGAGCTCATAGCAGCCTCGAACTTCTGGGTTCAAGCAATCCTTCTGCCTCAGCTTCTCAAAGTATTGATTACAGGCATGAGCCACCATGCCTGCCTGAATCAGTATTATTTTTTAACTCCTATATGAAAAAAACATTCTCAATAAAAACTGTCTCTGACCCTATTGCTCTTACTGGCTATACCCTATTTCTTTCCTTCCCTGAAGAGCAAAATGCCTGATTAGAGATGATTATTATCATATCTCCAATTTTATTTCTCCCATTCTATCTTCAACTTAATTCAGTTTTTAACTCCACCAAAACTGCTCTTGTTAAGGGCACCATGACAGACCCACTCTTATTTGACACAGTTGATGTCTTCACTTGTTTTTTTGTTGAACTACTTTGGTGGTTGCTTATCTGTTCTTTGATGTCTTATCATTAGAGTGCCCCAAAGCCTAGTAGTCCTTGGTGACAACTCTATCCTCGTGGTTGCTCAGGCCAAGAATACTTGAATCCTATTTGACATATTTCTTGTTTATATACACCACATCCAGTCTAACAAGAAATCGTGTTGGTCCACCTTTTAATCATATTCTGTATCCCATCATTTTTTTACCACCCTGGTCTCAGCCATCTTCATCCCTTATCTGGGGAATTGCTTTAGTCCTGACTGGTCTCCCTGTTTCCACATGTGCCCCCCTGTACTCTATTGTCAATCAGAATGATATGTAAAATCTATATTAGACTGTATTACTTCTCTACTTAGAAGCCTATACTGGGTCTTTAAAAAGGCCTTACGTGGTCAGGTTCCCTATTCCTTTCTGGCCTCCTCTGGTACTTTAACCTTCACTCTAGTCTAGGCTACTGACTATTCCCTCTGCCTGGAACACTGTTCCTTCGGATATCCATATAGCTAACTTCCTCACCACCTGTGAGTCTGCGCAAATGTCACCTTTGTAATGAGGACACCTATGGCCATCATTTTTAAAATTAGACCTCACTCTCGTCCCAGTAATCTCAGTTCCCCCTTACCTTGCTTTACTCTACCTTTAGTTTTATCATTGATTGCCCATATCCTTCACTCTCTAATATAAATATCACAAGCAATAGGATCTCTTTTTTTCAGTCAGAAATATTTCCTAAGTCCCTAGGAACAGTGCCTGGCACAGAATAAGCCTTTAACAAATATTTGTTGAATGAATAGTGAATGAATAAATTTTTTGTCTTGGCACAGATTGAATAAAATTCTGATGACTAAAAATATGTCCCTTTAGTCCAGTGGTTTTCAAAATGCAATCCCTAGACTAATATTATTCCTATCTCCTAGAAACTTGTTAAAATTTTTGAGCCCCACCCTGGACCTACTGAATCAGAAATTCTGGGGGTGGGCGCAGCAATCTGTGTGTCACATGATTCTGACCCCTTTCTGCTCTCGTCTAACCATTACCAATGGGAGAAGTATGAGAATTACTAAGGACATTTTGGTAACTTTATTTTATTCTATTTAAAAAATGGTATGCTGGCACCAGCCACGTATACCTGAGCCAGCGGGTTCGAATCCAGCCCGGCCCGCCAAATAATGACGGCTGCCAACCAAAAAATGGCCAGGCGTTGTGGTGGGCGCCTGTAGTCCCAGCTGCTTGGGAGGCAGAGGCAGGAGACTCGCTTGAGCCCAGGACTTGGAGGTTGCTGTGAGCCGTGATGCAACGGCACTCTATCCAGGGTGACAACTTGAGGCGCTGCCTCAAAAAAAAAAAAAATAATAACATAATAATGTAGATCTTTTTATTGGTCTTTTGTACTCTGTGACATATGTGGTTTAAAAATACACTTTTATTTGGTAGCTTTTTTTTTTTTAAGATAAGCTGGGTAGGCTAAGTCATCTATTAAGATTTATATAACACTTTAAAGTTTACAAAACTTAGTCTAATCTTTCTAACACAATGTGTTGGATTATTTTTCTTTGAAAGAGAGAGAAAAGGAATTGCAGAGAGTACATGACCTACTCAAGGTATGTGCCAGTACCTGGTAGAAACACTCCTTAAAAATTTGTTCTGAATGTACAGATAGTCATGTAAAAATATATAAACAAAGAGCAGTCATCTAGACCACAGTGACCTGGTACATCCTCTTCAAGTTATTCTTTTTCGAGGAGGTACTCAAAATGTGCTTAAAGAGTTATAGAAGAACCTATTTATAATATTCATTTATTCAACATATAATTGTTCCATACCCAGTATGTGCCAGGTACTGGCATAGGCATTGGGCATATTGTAATACACAAGAAAAAACTGCTTTATTGACTTTATATTGTAATTGGAGGTCACAGACAGTAATCAAATAAATCTGTATTATTATGTTATCATAAAAGTATTAGAACATATGGAATACTATTCAGCCATTAAAAAAAATGGAGACTTTACATCCTTTGTATTAACCTGGATGGAAGTGGAACACATTATTCTTAGTAAAGCATCTCAAGAATGGAGAAGCATGAATCCCATGTACTCAAGTTTGATATGAGGACAATTAATGA
>CAUYRH010072185.1:0-69011 GCA_963574655.1 Perodicticus potto
AAAGCTTTGGAAATAGTGGTGATGGCTGCACAACATTGTGAGTATAATTAATGCTGCTGAATCATACACCTAAAAGGGGTCAGAATGGCAAATTTTGTTGTATTTATTTTGCCATGTTCAGGAATATTCACTTGAATTGTCCAGAACTTTGGATCAGTTCTATAGGGACTCTTAAAGCTAGGTATTATCTTAAGAACTATGCTCAACCACACTACAAAATAAAAAGAAGCATTCTTTTCCTAACCCTTAAGAGTCTCCACCTGGTATGACAAAATACCTGAGGTCATGTTTAAACCTGTATCAGCTGCCACCTTAACAGGGACAGGTTCGTCACCAAGTTGGCAGCACAGACTTTTATAGTGGAGGGTGGACAGGTGCCCGGGGCCCCTGGATTGGGAAGAAGGGGCTGGGGAGGGAGGTGGGACACTTGTTTCGATTTCACAATTGTGCCCTTCCTGAGGGTGTTATGCACAGGCCTCCTTTAGAAGATGCCTGGTCTCATATTCAGGACATTCTTGTAAAGGAGAAAGGGCAGGACAAACCATTTGATAGCCCAGGAGTAAAGCAGCCTTGAACACAACAATTTGCCCGTGTGCTGAGGACAGCAGCATGAGGCTAGGAGAGCGGAGAGCACACTAACTTCACCGGGTAGCTTCCAAAGCCCTCTGTCCCCTGTGCTTGCCTATGATGCAGAGTGGAAGTGACTTAGTCACTTACCAATCTTACACATGTAGGTCTTCCTCCCCGAGGCCTGCTTTGCCTCGCTGCCCCAGCACAGGGATGCAGGAGCTCAGACCCAGGGCCCGGGGGGCTGCCTCAGCTGCCTGGCTCTGGTGCTGGTCCAGCTTGGCCCTCTTGTGGCCTTCTGTTCTCCAACCCTGGCCCAGCAATGTGCCTGTGCTGACCTATGATGGGGGGACAGCCGATCAGCACACCCTGTGGCCTCCTCCTGGGCTGTTACTCCAACTGCATCCTGCCTAGCAGGGCAGGCACAGCCCATTTGATTTCCCTACTTGGTGTCTAGCATCTGGGCAGTCCAGAGGGAACAATCAACCTCTGCCACACCACTGCCTGTGTCGCCCTCCTGGAACAGAGAGGAAGCCCAAATGCCCTGCAGGCCACCTGCCTACACAGGGCAGGAGCCTGTTCTCCACCAGTCTCCTCTATCCAGGGCCATCGTGTCCTCACAAGGCTGCACCTCTGTCATTGGCCAGCCCCATGTCAGAGTGTGGCCATAGCCTGGACTCTCTGAGGAGCTCTCTGGGCTTTTGGGGTTACCTTTCTTGGGGGTAATGCAGTGCAGAGGGTGACAGAATTACCGGTCAGGGCTGAACTGCTCCTGGGGACAATGGGCATTTGTAAGTGTGTGATTTCCCTGGAGAAAGGGTGTGGCAGTGGCCTTAAAAGTCTCCACTAACCACCCACCTTCTATCAGGAGTCATGCCAACACCTGGCCCAGGGTCTGGGACCCTGTCTTTCTGCCCCATCCCATGACCCATCCCCACTCAGGCCTCCATCCTTGGCTTTTTGCATATTGAAGCAGCTTCCTAACTGTTCTCATTGACACCTAGGTGGTTTTACTACTCAAAAATCTTCAACCGCTCCCTCTACCCTTAAATGGAGTCTAGCCTCCTTCCCATGGTTCCGAGGTCTATCACAATATGAACCCCACCAGGAGCCCTCCTCCACCCTTGGCCACCACCTTGCACTCCAACCACACCAAAGGCTGACCACACCCAAACCAGACAGACTAGCTCAGCAGCGCTCCTCTTCATGCCCTTCCTATCCCTGCCCCTTCTCCACCTGGATACCCTCCTCTTACCACATGCAGCTAAGTGACCATCACCTTGCCTAAACTTCTCAAATCCCGTCTGCCTGCCATCCTTCCCACCACTGTCCCCACCATTATCACCACCTTGATCACCACCTGCACCACCCCCACTATCATTACCACTACCATCTCCACTGTCCCCACCATCATCACGACCACCAGCACCACCAGCACCACTTCCACTGTAGCTGCCATTAACAACAATTTGAGTCTGGAAACTTTAGTACTGATCTTAACAGTAACTCTGCATGATGGATAAAATAATGTTATGTCCAATGTATAGATGAGCAAACTGATCAAAGAGGTAAGGTGATGTTCCACAAAGCCATGCAGCTACTAAGTAGTAGAGCCAGGACTCTAAGTCTAATGTTTTCCCCAGTGTTTGTGGTTGAGAGGAAGGGGGACTCCACCAGCTCACCCTTCAATTACCCCAGGGCCCTTCTGGGGCTATGCTGAGTACCCGATTGTTGTGCGAAATCCAGAAAGGTTAAGCAACCATTTGTCACTCAGGGACCATCTGCCCAGGGCACTCTGCATTCCCACTGATGGTGCTTGGACCCATGGCTGCAGCGAGTCACATCCTGGTGGTGGTATGGATACCTGTGGCTTCTTCTTGCTCCTGGTCAGACCTAGTCACCATATCGTAAGGAGGGCTGCTGGCTATGAACCCATCACTGGTCCAACCTAGCCAAGTTAACCTATTCCTCTCCTCTGTCCATTGGCTTCAGAAGTAGCCTGTGACCCAGCCCTGCCAATGTAGCACAAAGATAAATGTTCTCATTGACTCAAAAGAGAAAGAGGCATACCAACATGAAAGCACTGTAACCTCTCCTCTATCTGGACACACTCATGCCTGGGTGTGAAGTCTGGAACTGTGGCAGCCATTTGGGAACCATGAGGACTACTAGTGGAGTATAAGAGCAACATGCTGAGGGTGGCAAAGAGAAAGGGTGGGAAGAATTGAGGCCCTGGGTAAACCTGTTGAACCAAAAATTGACCAACTTTAATGCCACCCTGATCTGGGCTTCCTCTTTGTGAAATAAAATTCCCTTACTGTTAAAGCTATTTTGAGCTGTGTTTTCTAGTACTTGCATCTGGAAACATCCTTCTATATGGGCTCTTTTTGCTATCTCTTCATGGCTGTTTAGTGCTTGCACCTCTAATCAGCCACTTGGGCACATTAAAACTAAGCTTAGTCTCATGCAGCTGGAGAAGGCAGAGCTCATAAACACTGGAAGACAAATGCTCCTCTTTCTCCCTGTTAGTTCTCGGCCTGCAAGTGAGATGCTTATTCCAGATCATGGTCTCATACTAGGTGGAGAGAGATCAGCCCAAATCCCCCTGGAAGGAAGCCTGTGTAATTCTGTCTCAGCCTCTTGTTGCAGTGCAGGGCTTTTGGCCAGAGGATGGGGCTGCACATGCTGGAGCACGTTAGTTCTTAAAGAGGCTGGGGGAGGGGTGACAGGGAAGCGTCCTAGCATCAAAGCCTAGAAATAGAGGATGCAGAGATGGAGATCTGGTATTTTCCTCCCTAATGGAGGTTTTCCCTTCAAACTTCTTCAAAGGATAAAGGAATTTCTAAGCAAGGAACTTTCCAGAATTTCACTCTGATCATGCACTTCCATCCCTAGGAAGTTAGACGGATTCCCTATGCCTCGCCCTGTAGGCCCCAACTTCTCTGCTTGGATCCTTCCCTCTCTTTTTGTGCCTTGTCTCCTCCCAGCTCTCTTGCTCCTATGAAGATGCTGCCTCCCTGACTACCTGTTTCTCTGTGGCCTCTGTGGCCTCTTGCTTGGGAAGCAGTCACTCCTCCAGGGCTGGCAGGCACTTCTCCTAGCCTCAGAGGGCTGCTCTGACTTCTCCAGGTCTCCCTTCTGTGACCACTGGAGCCTCTGGCCAGTGTGCCTGTGCTGCTCATTTGTGCTGTCCCTCTATGGCACTACAGCCAGTTTTATAGGTTCTCCCATTGCAGCATAAGTCCTGGACCTCTCTTCCCCCTCCAGGAGTATGGGTGCTCCAAGGGTGGGAACAACATCATGATTTTCCTCTGTTCCCCGCAGCGTGGTGCCCTGTACAGCACCAGGGACTGAAGACTCACAGCATCCTCCAGTATGGAACTGGATAGACGTCAAGTTCCACTGAAGTCGATTTCCCAGCCATAGTCTCCCTCCCATGCCCGTGGCAAGTCCTGGCTGATGATGCGCTTTCGCATCTGCAGGGCACAACCCTTCCTCCTGCTCCCGCTGTGTGAATTAAAATAGAAAGCACAGGGCAGCGCCTATGGCTCAAAGGAGTAGGGTGCCTGCCCCATATGACAGAGGTGGTGGGTTCAAACCCAGCCCCAGCCCCAGCCCAAAACTGCAATAAAATGGACAGCACACATCAGGACATCGAGTATCTTCATCATGGAGGGCCTGTACTGAGACCCCTGCCCCCTGAGGGTACTAGGGGGAAAGACTGTGGTTACAGTGGGTAAGGGGCACTGCCCTTGCCCTCCAGGGACACATGGGCAAGGCGGCTGGCAGGGTGTGCATCACGGAGAGAAATGAAAACACAGCTCACACATGCTACTTGCCATATGAAGACTACCAATTACCAACAGTTTAAGGATTTGGGAGGAAAGGCAATTGCCAGGGGCTCACAGTCAGGACGTGAGGGTGTGAGCTGGGCCTGAAGGCAGGGTTGGGGGAGGCGGCACAGCATGGGGGTGCTGTGGTCAAGTGAGGCAACATCCCTACAACCCACACAAGCTCCGTCAGAGCAACGAGGAGCAGATGTGTTTGCTGGAGAGCTTGCCTGGTTGGGGATAACATGTTTGTACTGGCAGGTGAAATTTACATGAAAGTAGCCCCTAGTAACAGGATCAAGGGTTGTATTTCTGAGGATGCTGCACCTGGGACTTAAGGTCCATGGTGACTTGGGCTGATGGCTTGTAATCAAAGGGTGACGTGCACCAAGCTATGTTTTAGGAAGATAAATATGAGAAGTGACATTTAGACTAGACCAGTGGTTCTCAACCTTCCTAATGCTGCGACCCTTTAATACAGTTCCTCATGTTGTGGTGACCCCCAGCCATAAAATTATTTTCATTGCCACTTCATAACTGTAATTTTGCTACTGTTATGAATTATAATGTAAATATCTGATATGCAGGATGGTCTTAGGTGACCCCTGTGAAAGGGTCATTCGAGCCCCAAAGGGGTTGCAACCCACAGGTTGAGAACTGCTGGACTAGACTGAAGTGGGGAGACCTCTACAGTGGTCCAACAATGAGGTGGTGAAGGTGGAACTGGAGGGAAGGAGCACAGGGAGAGTCAGGACAGACTCGGAAAACGTTAGGCCTGAGTTGGGCCAAGAGGGGACGCTCAAACATTACAGTAAGGCTCCAGTCAGGATGGCGAGAAGAATGAAAGGCTTGCGCACAACAGCAGAGGTCAAAGTGGGAGGTAGCCAGTGCCCAGATGCAATATCCTCGTCCACCAAATGTGAAGTTCGGGTACATAATCACATTTCCCGGCCAGGAGACTGCCCAGCACAGAGGGAACGCCACAGAATAGGAAGGAGATCATTCTGAGTCTTGCACGTTAGATCTACTACCACCACTGTGCCATGGGCACAGGATTTAACCTTCCCATACTTTCATTTCTTTAGTTATAAAATGGAGATAATATCTTTCTGCAGAGACTCTTTAAAGGGTAAGGGGGAAATGCACCCCATCAGGAAATACTTAAGAAATGTTTGCAAAAAAAAGAAATGTTCGCTTTGACAACTCCAGTGGTTCTGGAATTCCAGGACATCTGGGATGCTCACTGCAGACAGGACATGAGGACGAGAAGCAATAGCATGCAAGTGAAGGGTACGGGTGACTGGAGCCGGGTGCGGGCATGGCTTTGAGCAGCCATCTGTAGTGATGAAGCTGGAGCTGTGTGTGAGGCCCATGACCAAAGAGTGTGAAATGACAGGAGTGGAGGGAACAGGCCCAGGAAGGGGATGCTGGGGTGGGATGGTCCAGCACAGCACTGGAGCACCATAATTGTTGCCATGCCCATTTAAGTGTAGCACTATTCACTTATAGTTTCTTTAAATCAACTCATTTTTCTTATATAAACATTAAGAAAGAGAACTTTTTATCAGAAGCACCACTATTATTGCTTGTCATGATAACAGAACGCAGTAAAAATAACTATTAAGAATGTGTGTCCATGCAGTGTGTGAAACTGTCCCCCATGCTAACTCAGGTGCCCATCCCACACTTTGTAAACACTGGGCTCAAAGGCTGTCCCCTGGAAGGGTCAGACTTGATCCATGTGGCTCCAGAAGGCAGGAGGAAGGCAGTGGGACTAGACAGTGGAAACAAGAGGGAGGTCGATTTTGTCTCAAAGGAAGAGCTTTCCAGAGTTGGAGCTCTCTGACAAGGGAAGGGGTGAGACTGAGCCTTGGCTAGACTTAAGACCACTCTCCTCCAAGGCCCCTTTGATGCCATGGTGTTTCCTCAAACTTATGAGTGGGAGGGAAGAAAAGGGAGCAAAGAAGTCGATGAATAAATGAGTAAGTGAATGGATGAGTGGGTGGATGGATGGATAGGTGGATAGGTATATGGATGGTTGGATGGATAAATGAGTAGATGCGTGGGAGGGTGGGTGGATGGGTGTATAGGTGGGTGAATGGGTGCATAGATGGTTGGGTGGGAGGGTGGATGAATGAAGGCAAGAAGGACTATTTAAATGAAAGTGTAAATCTAGGGCGGCGCAGGGCCTCTGCTGTCTTAGCCAACACTTCCTCCACCTAGGCTTGCGCAGCCCTAAGACTCCCACAACAAGGTCTACCCCTGAACTCCACACACACTAGCTACACCAAGCTTCTTAAAAATGGCCAGGCAAGGAAATGAAATGCCCACCGGTGGTAGCCTGGAGATGCTTCCCATGCAGTGCAGACAGTAGCATGCACAGCAAATGCAGGGGAACGAGAGCCCCATTCCAGCAACCAGGCTCCTTGGACATGGGTTGCTGGGGATGGGGATTATCCCTGCGCAATTGGCACCAGGTTCCTGTCTGTAAAGCAACACTTCTCCTCACCCCAGCCTTAGTGTCTTTTTGTTGTTCCTTTGAGGCTCCACTTCCTCTTCACCCATCAGGCTGCAGAAGAAAACCAAGCTTTGTGGTGAGCAGCCATGAACCCAAGCTGGGAGAGACCTGCCAGCTCACCTGACTTCTTTGCCCAGGTAAGGGCCCTAAGGCCCAGGATGGGGAAGGGCTTGTGCAAAGTCACAGAGCAGCAAAACATAAATGCCATGGCAATAACGCTGATTTACACATTTAATTTTCTTAAAAAAGAAAGTTGCTTCTCTGCTTCTTCTGATCTACTGTCCAGAGAAGGGAATAGACTTCACAGCCTTCCTTTCCCCATGGCACCAGTGCTGGGAAGGTCCTGCTAGGTGCCTTCTGCTTGTGCTGTAGCTCTCTGTGAGCACATTTTACTTCCTCTTTCAGCCTATGCCTTTCTAGGGGTCAGGGCCTGGGTTTTGTCTACGATCAGCACAGCCCAAACAAGGGCAAGATGTTGGACTTGGAGTCACAAGGCCTCACTTTACTGCCATTACCATGGTTTCTGGGCACATCACTTTACCTTTCTAAGCCTCAGTTTCCTCATCTGTAAAATGGGGATACTAGAACCCACCTCAAAGAAACATGGTGACTTTCAAATAGCAATGCAAATAACAGTCATAAAGTCTTTTGTAATCATCAAAGTGCTACACAAGTAGGAGTCAGCATTATTATAAATATAATCAAAAAGGGGGGGAAACCTAAAAAATGTGAAACAAGAGGTGAGAAGTACTGATTTCCCAATAAAGCCTCTGTTCCAGCCTCACTCTGACTCCTTGGCCTCTCCACTCTCTCCCCAAGGCAGCAGCAGGGGAGGGTGAGTAAGACATTGGAGTTGCCCTTCCCATGTCAGCCAGGCAGGTCTGCAGCTGATGGCCAGGGTGGGAGCCGAGCTGCTCTCCTTCCCTGACATTGAAGTCCCACCAGGCATCATGGTGGATACCAGGCACCAGAAGCTAAAGGCAGAGTCTCTGCTCTGAAGGAGACCGCCACCCATGTCCTTTCTGCTAAGTCCGTGAATTTTATTTCCAAATACATTTCTGCTCCCGGCCTCTCCACTGACCACATGCCCCCTGAAAAGGGCTAACCAGCCTCTCCCCAAGCCAGGCTGGGTTTCTCATGCCTGGGCTCTGCTGGGAAGCCATCTGATGCACCAAAGGCAGATCTAATTTACAAAGTACTTCCCGTGAGCTGTGAACAGTCATAATTTTGGCTTTTTGTGGGCGTAAAAGTGGCCTGTTATCCTTGCTCATCAGTTCAATTATAATGAAACAAAACACAGAACAGCAAAAAGTGGGATGTACCCTAAAAGGTGGAGTCATGGGGAAAGGAATTCAGGGCCTTTTCCTCCGGGGACCAGGGCAGGCTGTGGCTGGAGTTGGCTTCCCCAGATGAACATGAATTCTGTGACAGGTGGGGAGGGGGATGAGAATGATGGGGTCCAGAACACCAGGGCCCACAGTGCCCAGGCGATCCCTGCATTCACCCTAACATCGGCTAAGCCCTGACTTGGAGTCTGTCTGGCAGCTGCAGACACTGCTGTGGGGCCCCCACTGCTACAGTGTGGGAAGTAGGCCACTCCCTGGCCCGAGTGTTTCACTGCATGCTAAGCCCATAGCGCCCCACTCCCACTGCACACCAGGGCCTACACTAACACTCTGCATAGACATCTCACCGCGACCCTGGGGTGGGTACAATCACTATTCTCATCCTTCAGGACTGGAAGTAAGGTCTGCCTGGCACCAAGCTGGTGTCTTAACTATGATGCTGCATTCACCTCTGCAGCACACATGGATCGCTGGACCCACGTTGCCTCTTATTATTTTTTCTCCTCCTGGAAACACATTAAGGGCAATGAGCCAGCTGTGGCAGTAAGATCATCAGCCTGGGAGTCAGAAATCTTGGGTTCTAACTTCAGTTTCATTATTATCAAGCAGGGTGACTTTGGGTAGCCTACATAGCATCTCTGAACCTGATTTCTTTTCATCCACACAATGGAGATATTGGAATATATTTATCATAGATCCTCGACTTCGGTTCACTGATGACTCTACAAATGTCCTGGGGTACTGGTTAAAAATACAGCTCCTTGGGCTACCATTCCAGATCTGCTAACTCAGAATGTTCTGGGGAGGACCAGGGAATCTGGATTCCCACCAAGCTCTGCAGCTTCTGAAGAGTGCTCACGTCTGGGACTACAGATCTAAATGGTCTCCATGGTTCCTTTCAGCTACAAGACTTTCTGGTTCTCAAACTTAACATCCCACCCATGGGGCCTTGTCTAGTGCTGGGAGCAAGGGCAGGCTGTGAGGGAAGGCAACCCAGGTGGGGGAAGCAAAGCCAAGAGAGCGACGGGTCTACAGATGCCTGCAAACAGTCCTGGGAGAAGACCACGGATCAGGGGATCGGGATCACTTTGCTGCTAGCTGAAGATCTCTGGCAAGACATTTAGTGTCTCTGGATTCCAGTTAGAAATACAAACACCTGTCCCGCTTGCTCGTGGGATGAAACATAGCACAGATAGAAGAAGAGTCAGGCACTGTTATGGTCTGAATGTGCCTCCTACCCACAAATTCCTACGTTGAAATCCTAACCCAGCCCTGGGCACAGGCATTAGGAGATGGGGAATTTGGGAGCTAATTAGGTCATGAGATCAGAGTCTTTATAAAAGAGGCCCAAGGCAGCTGGCTCACGCCTTCACCACAAGAGCTTACAGCAATAAGACAGCCCTCTACGAACACTTGCCAGACACTGAATCTGCCTATCCCTTGATCCTGAGCTTCCCAGCCTCCAGAACCATGAGAAGTAAATTTCTGTTGTATTTTGTTACAGCGGCTTAAACAAACTAAGACACTGCTCGAATTCAGGCCTTTGCATAAATAGCCTCCTCCCATGCTCTGCATAGTTCTTTCCTCGCTGCAGTGGCCTGCACGCCCAGGCCTGTGGAAACCACGCTTCCCTGCCACCTGGGACTTCTGGCATCTTTGGTAGGAATACTGTGAAGTACCTGGGAGTGAGCAGAAGGACTGGCAGGTGTCAATCAGCTTCCAGCACCGCCTGCAAATTCCTGAACCAGACACACAAAGCCATTTCCTGGACAACAAGAAGCACCTTATCATTCATCATGAGCATGTTGTTAGCAGGTGATGAGGAGCTTTGGTGTGTGTGAGTGGTTTTGCTTAACCCTAACCCTGTGAGGGAGGAAAGGATGTTATTATTTCTATATGAAAGATGAGGAACCAAAACTTGCCTGGCTGATACATGGTGGAGAGAAGGTTTATACCTAAGTTTTCTGACTCCAAACCCCATGCTTTCCCCTACCTCAACTTGGCATGTACCTACAGAAAAAATGCTGCGCCCAGAGATCCCTCTGCTAGCTGCGGAGAGCACCAGCTCCTTCCAAGACAGTTGTTACAGAGCCCACGCTGGTGCCAGGTTGAACGGTGTTCCCTGTTCCCAAATTCATGTCCTTTACAGAACCTCAGAATGTTACCTTATTTGGAAACAGGGTCGCTGTAGAAATAATTAGTTAAAACAAGGTCATGCTGGACTAGGTGGGCCCCTAACTTAATATACTGTGTTCTTATAAGAAGGGAAAACAGAGACATACAAGGGAGAAGCCATGTGACGACAGAGGCAGAGATTTGAATGATGATGTGTGTATAAACCAACCAATGCCAAGGGCTGCTGGCAAAAAGAGAAGCTACAAGAAAGGCATGGAACAGATTTTCCCTTAAAGAATGGCCTTGTCCACCCTTGATTCCAGAGTTGTGGTCTCCAGAAAAAATTTTTGCCGTTTTAAGCTACCGTGTTCCTGGTACATTGTTATAGCATCCCTAGGAAATGAGTACAAGCCCAATGCCTACCATGCTCCCAGCTTCTCTTTGTGCAGAATCAGCATGACAAGGCTCGGACACAGGATAAACATCAGCCTCCTGACCTCCTACTGCAAAGCCACCACCCAGTGCAGAGAGTGTCTCTCACTTTAATAAGCTCTCTTTTTTCTCTTGTGCTCTTAAAGAATGTCCATCCATCCAGGGGGATATCCCTTTGGTTTACATGCGTGTCAGAACACGGAGATGCAGGCAGCATACATGCTTGGCCCCCTGTCTGGGTGACCCTGCTGTGTAGGGTGAGCAAAGCTGCCTTCTGAGCCAGCTCCATTGTTCTACTAACCTATACGCCTCTCACCAGCTTCTAACTGTGGCATGGAAACATCCACCATCCTTTGAGGTGTCACACGCTATAGGGCACGCAAAGACTAGGAAGAGAGGTCTGCACCCTCAGGGAGTGACAGTCTAGGCAGGTAGGATTAATACTCCTCAAAAATAGAACTAGACATCAAGCAAGTGACACAGAGAGCAAGTGACACAGACAGCCACAGCTGGCTGAATCCAGCAATGAGAGTTTCTTGGAGAAGGCAACGCAGGAACTGAGCACTAAGGAAGGGGTAGGAGAGAAAGCTGAAGGGTTGGGGGAGGATCTGAGGTCAGACAAGCCTGGTCAAGCACAGGACAAGAGACCTGGCTAAAGCAGAGGTTTGCAGGGAGGGGATGGAAACGTGGGTGGGACGCATCAGGGAGGGCTGTGAATGTCAGTGAGAAAAACTGGGGCTTGATTCTAAAGGTGGTGTCAAAACAATAATACCTAAGTCAATCTCATGTAAGTACTTTTCAGGTACAGTTAAAATAGGTTTTCAAGTTGCAAGCAAGTAATATTACACAAGATAGCCTTTCCTTTGGAAGTGTTTCTCAGTGTGAAAGCTCTGAAATGATGGGGCTAAGTAATCTGATAAGGAGCTAATATAGCATAAACATTCCAAAATGGACATTATTTTGCTTTTTAACGTATGCTTCACAAAATGCTGGCGCTTCTAGGCCCAGGAGAGATACCACCTCCACTGAGAAGCCCTCTTGATGATGCAGGCCAGTCATGAGCCAGTCATGAATTCTCCTTTCTGGGAATTCTTGACCTTAATAATCTATCCAGTGATTCCCAGGCTCTTGTCAAGATTTCATGGATCAGTAAAATAACAAATGAAATGTCAGGGATGGATACAGGGTTGCCAACTTCCTATTCTGCCAAAAATATATTAAAAATAACAATGACCATTTATTATCCCTTTCACTTCATAAAAGGAAGAGAAAACAATGCCAGATAACTCCCGTCCCCATCCCGCTCACCCACACGGACACACTGCACTCTTCCTGTTTTTCTCACCTCACTGCAATTTGAGAAACCTTCCCTGCAGATTGGCACCGGTCAGCAGACTGGCACTGGGAAGCTCAGGTCCTTCCCACTCTCTAGCTCATTACATACTTTCCGTGTCCTTTCTGCTACAAGACATTCTTAATTGGTCTGGCATCCAGTCCAACCAACCCATCTGTGGAAGATGGCAAAGACAGCCACAGTATTTTGCAGCTCTTGTCGTCAAGAATCAGAGGCTAGGAGGGCTTTTCGGAAAGTATCCAGCCATGTTTGCCTCTATTTTTCATATGACACGGCTAGGTACTTTCCCAACAGTCACTTGCTTTGACCAAAAGAATATCGTGGAAGTAACACCAAGCACCATCTAAGCCAAGACCTCTTGCTTGAGGCCTTGCACTGTCTCCTCTCACATTCAGAATCTTTCTTCTACTACAGGAAGAAGCCAAAGTATCCTGCTAAAGAATGAGAGACCATGTGGGAAGAGGGTTCATTCCTCCCAGCCATCCTGGCCAAGGCCATTACAGACAGCCTAGCTCTAGCAACCTACCAGCTGACCACAGATACTCAAGCAATCTAAGGAAGAACAGCCATGCTTTGCCAGGTCTACCACCCAACTGAGCCCAATCCAGATTGACAATCTGTAGAAATGGGAGCTAAACAAATAGTTGTCAGTCAGCAAAAGCTAACTGACACACCACCTTTCCATCCATAATTTGCATTTTCTATACCCTCCCACTGCCTTTCAAATATAACTTGGCTTTCCTATCCTGAACTATTCATCTAAATTATTCCCCCCAAGTCTGAAATATCTGCTTTCTTTTTCCTTAGATTTTATCCTTTCTTTCTGGCACTCACTTCTATGTCTTTCCTTTGACCTTGAACCACATACTAATCACCTGTTGTAAATTATTTCTGATGACAACTTTATATGGGTTTATGACATCTTGCCTTCTCAATTAGATTGCCAGTCCTTGTCTTGTTTTTAGACCCCACAGCTTTAAAGCCATGTTTTGTACAGGGTATGTATATTTATTGCTCATTGATTGATGAGACATGAAAATTAACGAGTATCTGAAAATAACCATGCTGGGTTAGTCTTCTCTGATGTACTTTCCACCCAGGTCTGAGCTGTATCCTGCTTCCTCAAGCTTTTCCACAGGATTTGGACTCATTTCTCAGCCCTACCACAAACATGTTTGATAGCATGAGGAATGCTCATCTGTGCCCCCATACCAAATACCACAAAGAATCAGAATGGCACACCCCAAAATCAAAGAAAGCAGGTAAGACCCCTCTTGTTAAATTATTATGTGACTGTGTGAGTCACCCAGGGCTTTCTCAAACCCTGTGGGAACTTTCCCTTTTCATTCCTGTGACCTTTCATTTGTCCCAGGCATTGGCATTGGATAATCTGGGCTTCCTGTGCCTTTCAGCCTTCACTAAAGTCTTTAAAGTGAACTATAAAGGGGAAACAGATAAAAAGCTTAGCATTGCAAATGAGAGCAGTAAGCCCAGGCTGGAAATGGGGTAAGTGCATTCAGAGCCAGAACACAGGGACTGGCTGCAAAAGGTTCAGTTGCAAAGGTAAGGGCCACGTCTTCCTGCTCTCCTGGTTTAACACTTTGGTCTGGTTTTCCTAAGTGTCCAGTAAGCAGGCAGCAAAGTGGGTGGCATACAATCTGCTGCCCTCCCTGCCCCCTTCAGTTTCTGCCTGCAGAGCTCATGCCCCTGTGTCCCATGGAGCTCCCTCTGCTGAGCCTGTTCTTTTCTTACAGTCTTGATCATTTTATTCCTAATGGCAAATTTCATGTTAGAAATTTAAGAAAACTCTGAGACAAAAAAAAAAAAAAAAAGGAAAATGTACACTACCATTCTGCTTTCTGGAAGTTGACCATTGCTAACATTTAGGTGTGTATGGTTAATCCGTTTCCTTTGTATCTACATATTTTTTCCAAAATGTGATCATACTGTCTATATCATTTTATACTCTCCTTTATTTTTGCTTAACAGTACCTTTTAAACATCCCATACATTGTTTGATTTACAGCATCACTTTCAAGAACCTTACATAGGTTGGAACAGTAGCTGGGAGAGGTGAACTAGAATTCATTAAACCAGTACTCTGCTTTTGGTGCTTTAGGTTTCTACTTCTCTCAAAGTGATTCCACTGGGGCCTGTCCCTCCCAGGAGAGGCTGCTGGCCAGGGGTCCCAAACTATTCTTCCTCCCCTCCTCTACCTCTAGACTCTCCTTCTCTTGCATGGAACAGTCACCCAGCTGAGTCCACTAGGCCCTGCGTCCTCCTCCAGGGTGCTGAGATGTTGATGCTGGCCAAGAGAGAGCGATGGCCCTGTGCCACTGATGATGAGGGCCCTGGCCTTTCCAAGGTGTGAAAAGGCCTGCTTGGTCTCCAGGAGTGGGGCTTACCTCGGCTTGCTCTTCACCCTCCCTCAGGGCTGCTGTGCCCTGAACAGACCTGGACACTTCAAATGCGATAAGGGAGGCAGGCAGAGGGGTCCTGGAGTTTCTGGGGTTCTTGGAAAAGTGGATTTCTGTTCTGTCAATGCCCTAGGCTCTGCTTTCAGTACAGCCCAAGAACTCAGCTCCCACCCAAGTGTGAAAGAAAGCACAGTTCCAGGCCTGGTCCTTCCACAAAACGCCCTGGCTCCCCACCTCTCTGTCCCTGAGACACCATACAGTTGACATATTTTTAGCCAAGACATCAAGCATCCAAGAAAGAAGAGAGTCTGTCTCACACTGGGGTGAAAATAACCACGTCCTCAAGCACGCTCTTAGATCTTCTGTGGATTCCTCGCCTCCTCCCCATCTTCCCTCCTGCCCGCCTTCAGTTTTCCTCTCCCGGCTGCCTCTTCAAGTTTGCTGCCTCTCCCCGTCTATCCCTTCTGCCCCTTCTCTGGCCCTCCCAGATCTCCCTTCTCCACCTGAGCACAGGCAGATTGCACATTCAGCATTCACTGAGTTGCATCGGAGTTCAGCTAATTGAAGTATTTCTTGCAAATTGCTTAAAATTTCTGCAGATCTGCTAAAAATGGAAAAACACAGAGCTGTGAGCTTCAGCTTGTGGTATTCACATTGCCACTGATGATCGCCAGAACTTGCGATGTAGGGATTGAGGGGAAATTTCCTGACCAATATGGAACACATATGAGCACAGGCCATCTAAGAGATGCTGACATCTACACAGCCTGGCCTGAGAGGAGGAAAGAGAACAGAACTCAAACTACCACAAGTCCCCAGCTCAACAATGGCCTAAAGCAGCCTCCACTCTGCACTGGCTTTACCAGAATGATCTGAAGTTGAGGAGGAGAGAGTTTCAACTCCTTAGTTAAGATTCTCTCCCTGATGGGTGGGGTTAAATGTCTCCTAAACCTTTTCTTTATTTTTCTCACTGTTAGGCCTACTGCTTTTAACATGTGGATATAAATCCTTAGGTAGACAGGGTACAATGAGTTCGAGGTCACATACAGACACTAGGATCACATATCTGAAAAGAGTTCCAGCTGTGTCAGTTACCTATTCTGTGTAACAATTACTATACTACTGTCACCTCCACCACCTCTGCTGCTATCAACTCAGTTTATTACATGTGCTTTATATTGAGCCAGATGTGGTTTCTCACGTCTGTAATCCTAGCACTTTGGGAGGCTGAAGCGGGAGGATCCCTTGATCTCAGGAGTTTAAGACATGTGCTCTATATTCCAACCTGTGTTCCAACAGCCTTGTGTGAATCGTTCCATTTAATCATTAAAACATCATGATGTAAGTATAGTAGGACCTCTGTAAGCTGAACACCCATGGGGCTGTAACAGACAAGTCAACACACAGAGGTGGTCAACGTAAGGAAAGAGGCCCACTGTACTGATATGCACATGTGCTATATGTCTGGTCTATGAAAATCAGGTCAACTTAAGGATGTGGCCAACTCAGGCCAATGTCAATGACGGAGGCTCTACTGTATCTTCTCCCTATCCTATAGAAGAGCAAATGGAGACACTGAAAGATTAAGTTAGCTTGCCCAAAAGAACAGATGTGAGTACTAGAGCAAATGTATGAACTTGGGCAGACTGAACCCTGAGTCCTGTTACTTAACTTTTCTTAGCCTTAATTTCTACATCCGTAAAATGAAGATAATGAAAATAAAACCTGAGTCATATGGTTATAGTTCCATACACAAAGGTGCTCTGTAAATTGTAAAGTGTACCATACGAGGTGGCATCTAGCCCAAAGCAGAGCTTTACTTTGGGGCAGAGAGAAGCTTCTCGTAAGATTATCATGAGATCGCATAATTTAGGAGTGGAAATGAGCTCAGATGTCATCTAGTACATCTCTCTGCCCCAATGTAAGATTAGATTAGGATCATGGAATTGAAAGAGACCTTATAAGTAACCTGGTCCAGCATCAGAGAGGGGAAATGATCAACCCAAGGTGACACAGGCAACCAGAGCAGAGCTGGGCCTGAAACCCAGATTGCTGACCTGTCCAGCGTCCGTTCCATTACGCAGGGATTGCTGCCTCTCACCTTATTTGCCATGCGGGCAGATGCCGCTTATTTTCATCTGGCCTCTGCTTGCTGGGCCACCATGTGACTTCATAGTCCTTCCCAACACGGCGCTCAGTCAGCTGCTATCAATTCATCAGCGTTGACTGATGACTTGATACCTTTTCACTCTCCCTGCATGGTACATAGGCTGGCCACACAGTGCATCATTCAAACAGGGCACTTGTAGTGTAAAAAAAGGGCACTATTAATACTTAGGCAGGGACACAGGGAATTACGCTGGGATTATCTCAGGCAAACTAGAACATATGGCCATGCTAGGATACTTCAATGAATCTCCTAAGGCATCCACGTTATCCCCAAGTCTTTACATGTTAGAAATACTATAAAACTGACTTGAAAGAAGCCTTGGTTGGGATCATCTTCCTAAGGATGGTGGGGAGGCACCAAGGGGAAAGAAAGAATATTCTTCTGGTAAGAAAGTGTGAAGACTCATCTTTGATTCATATACTTCTCTACAGAAGCAACTCCATCCACACTATGTTATTTTCCACTCTCCCTTTATTTTCCCTCCCTCCCAATGGCCCATAACAGCTCACCGCCTTTCTAGCCAGAAGCAAAGTATATCTGCTAACTCTCCTTCCTCTTTCTCTTCTCTTGTCCCTCTTTATATTGAATAACTGTTTCTATGGTAGTTTAGCCAATTATGAATGTGTTTGGGCATCTTACAGAGGAAGAATCACTTTGTCTGTAATTAAATGGGCTGCATTTGATTTCTGTTTTGGGAGATTTATGGGCATTTTCTGTTTCTAGATTGCAAAATTGAAAAAAATCAAAGTCTAAGTATTGATGGATTTCCCCGAATAGAGGAACAGAGAAAGGTATTTTCTTCATTGCCAGGTTCACCATGTCTTAGAAAAGCCAGACGTAAGGCAGAGAATTATGATAATATTACAGACCAGCCAAGAAAGAGGACAGGATGTTACGAGACTCAGTGGACAGAAAGCTTAATTTGTAACAAGAAGGAATTCAGCTGTTTGATGGCTCTAAAATCTGGAAAGTTCCTCTCAGATAACTTTATTTCCCATACTGAACCCCATTGGTTCCCCATAAAAGAATTGAGAGAGATTTAATTTATGAAACCTAAGTGTGGAAAAGTCTAATCCGGTGTTTTCTCTACTTGGCTTTATGACGTTTGCTTTATGGCAGTCTTCTCTTCTGCGAAACAAAGTTTTCAGAAGTTATCTAACTGTGGGGTTAATTGGGAAGATTATCCCACAAAAAATGGTTGCACAACCAGTTAGCACAACAAATAAACATTACAATTATCACATTTTAAAAATATTTATAAGTTCTTTGTAATGGTTTTTACTAAGTTTTAAATTTTCTGATCCTTTAGAAGTATGAGAAAAAACAATCTGAGAATTTTACTTACTGACAAATGGAATTTCCTACTTACTGCTGATGGAAACCTCAACTCTGTTAGCTGTTAATAATTTACCTTCTTAGCTCCTATGGCTTTTTTTAACTTAATTCATAGGTTATGGCTGAAATAAGACTGCAATGTATATAATCAAGACAGAAGAAGGAACGATGGTTTCAGAATACTCACTAGGACATCCCTGGCTCCAGAACTGCACAAACTAACTAATTCTCACAACCACCATAAGAAACAGCTGTATTTTCTCCAGATAAGGAAAGTTGGCTGATAGCAATTCAGATATTAGTGTGGTCCAGTCAGGATGAGAATCCAACTCCGCCCCCTGCCTGAGCCCTGGCTCTGTCCAGCAGCCCAGGCAGGCTTGGTGTCTACCAGGTGGTATCTCTAACCCGTGCTCAAAAGTCTCAGAACTACTAAAGACCTTCCAGAAACCCAGCTTAAAGAGACACTGTGGGCAAATGCAAAATCACTTTTGTTCTTCATTTAGAGGATACATGGAAAGTGACTTAGTTAATTTGGGTCCCGATGGTAACACTCTCCTCCCACCTTGGCCCAGTAGAGAGCTACTTCAGGTCTGAGATGAACAATTATGGCTCCAGAGGAAAGAAGTCAGCCAGGAGACACAGCTCTGCAATGAGAAGCCTCTCCTTCACCATGACAGAGGCTCTGTCTGATGAAGGTGGCCCCAGTCGACCCTAAAATCCCTCCCACCGCCTCAGTCAGCAGAGCCAAGGTGAAGGTCTGGTGGCATCTGCCTGGTCCAATCTCTCGTGTGAATTAACAGTGGCAGCTAGCAGGAAAGCAATTTCCCAGGGCACAGGGAAAGAGGATGGAGGTTTAATTAGTGGGAGTGGCTTCACTGTCCCTTTTGGGTTCTTAGCTTTATATCTCTGGTATTCTCCCTGTTAATTGCTCCCTCCCTTCCAATACACTGCTTTGCCTGACACTGGTTACCATGTCCAGCTGTGTTGTCCTGGCATGCAGAAGGGCAGGGCTGTGGCCAAAGTGTCCCTATTAGAGCAAACTTGGCAAAGTCCAGAGCAAGGCTGAATCAGTTCTATGTAGGCTGAAGTGGAGACGGGTGGGGGGGGCACCCACTATGATGCATCTATGAAATTGGGGTCTCCACACTGGCTGCTCCCTCTCCATTTTGATGGAAAGTAGACTGCACAGTCAAAGTCTCCTTGCAGAAGAGGAAATGTACACCCTTGAGAATTCTACCCTCATCCTTAACACCACACCCTCTATTAGATGAAGGCCCATTGTGTGTGACCCCGCCTGGAAGACTATTCTTTGAAGCCCCAAACCAGGACCCATAGGCTGACAATCTGAAATTATTTATAGAGGTGGAAAATGTCCCTAGACTGCCTTGGAAAATTCTAGGCTGTGTGGCCCCTGCTTAGGCCCTAAAAAGCCCAGTCTAGTTCAGTGTGGGAAGGGATGTGAGGCAGTTCTGGGGTGACAGGAAGGAAAGGCACTGGAATGGGGGATCAGCTTCAGCCTGCCCCCTGGGGCCTCAGTTTTCTAATTTGTTAAAGGAACGCCTCCTCCCTTCACTCTCTCCAGAGCTGATTTTATGATGAGAAATCGTATGTAGAGTTTGGTGCTTCCACAGGGGTAACTTTCAATAGACTGCAAGGCACTGGGACCCTGGGAGAAGACCCCCTCCATGAGGTGCTCTCCTAGGCCCTCTGCTGCCGGTGGAGCTGGGTGGTCTGCACAGCACTCCCCTGGGAGACTCAGCCGCCCAGCTGCCAGGGATGTTCGCTCCTTATGGCAAAGGTCAGTTCCACTGATGGGGCTGCCTGGGTGCTCTGCATGGGTCATTTTACTCCTGGATCCTGTGCCCTTCCTAGGATGATCCTGTCCCCAGCGTGCATCACTGGAACATCACAATAGGAGACTTTTCCTTTTTCTCTCACTGCTCCCCTCCTGTCTCTGGTCACTCAAATACTGATTCCATACAGGCTGGCCTGACTGGGCCGTTCACCTTACTGTAAAATTCAATCCCAGAGCTCCCTTTCCTCGGAGCATCTAAATTTGCAGACTTCTTGTGTTTATATCCACGGGAAATGTGGAAGATCCCATCCAAAGGCATCCTGCATTGGGGAGGTGGGGCATTTTGGAGACCTCAAGGGGACTCCGAAATCGAAGGCCACCTCCAACCCATGAAAAGGCAGGCTAGTGTCAGGGCTCCAGGCCTGGGGCAGCTGAGTGAGATCATGCTCTCAGGGGGCGAGGCAGTTCCTCCATTCTGTGTCTGAGCGGAGTTAGTTAAGCAACATCTCCTTCCTCAACTGAATGTGTGCCCCTGTGGGCAGGAGCACACCTGGTCTGGGTCCCCATTGAAGCCTGGGAGGCAAGCTCGGCACGTGCATGTGGCAGCTCTCCCTGGGTACATGCTGAACCCAGAAGGACATCTGCCCCGGGAATACCTCCCCAGCCCTTCCCATGCCAGCATTTGCTACAGGCAGGAGAGACGGCCAGGTACAGGGCAAAGGCTTCTGCCGGACTCGCCTCTCCAGGCAGTTCCCTGACATTCTCGGCATTCACATCACTCCCTTCTCAAGGGCCTTTTCAAGGAGATGAGATTTTTAACTGAATTCGAATGTTCTGCTACCTGGGAGGGATGCTGCATTAGCGTGGATTAGTGTCTCTGATTAACAGCACCTCTACTTCTCCCTTGTCATCTGTCTGTGCCACCTTACAGCCAAGACACGCCACCGGCAGACCGAGGGGAACACATCCAGGACTCCTGGCTCCAAAAGGTTGGCAGAAGTCATCAGCACCTACCTGCTGGGGGACTTGAAAAGAAGCACCTGGGCCCATCCCCACAGGGGAGGTAAACAGGGACTAGGAGGGACCCCAGGCACCAGCATTTCTCATAGCACCCACAGGACTCTGATGCCTGCCAGAGTCCATGTCCACCGAACTAATGGTGGGAATATGAAGCCCCACCACTTGGGGACCTTGTGGGGAAGGTAAATAATGGTTCACAATTTATTGACGCTGACAATCCTGGGAAACTACTGGACTAGAAGTGCATGTATAATACGCATCGCAGAGTGTCACATGTGAGAAGGCTGGCTCCCCCCTCAGGAGGGCTCCATTCTCAGGAAAAGGCATTGTGCATCAACAGGGTATAAGCTGAGTCTGATTTCACCATTAGACCTACGTCACAGCCTTGCCTGAGGCCTGCGGCTCCACTATTTTACAGAAATGACCACAACCCCATACTGAATCAATTATAAGCATGTGATGTGATGTGGGGGGTGGGGGCAGACTTTTCCAAATAGGGAGAGTCAGCCGCCAACTTCAAAAGGAAGTAGCGTGAGAAAGGGAAGGGTCTGGATTTGGAGTCAGAGTCCTGGGTTTGAAGGCAGCCTCTTCCTGCTGTGTGGACACTGGCCAGTCCCTGATTTCTCTGATCCTCAGAGTCCTCATCTATAAAAGGCAATAAGGGTAACACCTTTTGTAGAGGGTTGTGATGATGATGAACTCGTGACATGAACATGACAACACAGCCAGAGCCGGGCATGTGGGTGGGGGTGGAGTCCTAGTGACGACTGGCAGGCCAGTGGCTGTGGGCGTGTTATTCCAGGCAGGGCACACGTGGCTAAGAGCCCAGCTCCGGAGACAGACTGACTGGTGTTGTCCAGGTGCTGCCACTTACTAGCAGTTTGACCTGGGGAAAGGTAAACACTGTGCCTCAGTTTCCTTATCTGCGAAATAGAGACGATAGCTACCTCGTCATGAGGATTCATACCTCATGATATGTCATGAGGATTCAAAGTATTGCATGCTATCCTTCCCTCCTTTCCAAGGGCGCTTCTCCAGTGTGCCTGACACTTTCTAGCCCAAGGCATACAGTAGTGAACACGAAAAGAAAGCAAAACTGAGCCAGAAAGAAATGGTCCCTGCTCTCATGGAGTCTGCATTCCAGTGGCAAGAAAAGGATATTAAATGAGTGAACAAAGAAACCTTTTTTAAAATAGTGATGTGCTGTCAAAAAACAACTGGGGCTGAAGGACAGCCTGGCTGAGAAGGAGGCACTTGAGCTGGGACCAGAAGGACACTGGGAGCAGGCTCCACCTCTGTGAAGGTGTCCTGCCTCCCTGCCCCCTGCACCCAGCTGGCACCTGGGCTCCTCTGAGAGGACAGGGAGGGAAGGTAAGGAGGAGGAGCCAGAAAGGAATCTAGCAAGGGAGGGGTCAGTGGATCAGCATGTAGAGAGGGGATTTGGGAAAGAGAGAGGGAAGAGAAGAAACACATCGGGAGGGGCAGAGGGAGAGTCCTTCACTAATCCTCTTGTGCCCCCACCCCTCCAGCCGCCCCCTGGTGAGAACCGGCACACGCAGCCCTGGCCACCGAGGCTGTGCCTGATGCATCCTCACACGGATGTGCCACTGGGTTTCATTTCTTCTTGTTGTGATTGTGTTGTTGTTTCTGTTGCTGATCCTTGTTTTCATTTTCTGTGGGCTTGGAAAAGATACCATAAAGTATTTCCACTTGGAAGAAAGGCTGAATATTTTAATGTCCATCATTCGAGACAATGGCTTGCCCTAATGGGGTGCTGCAGAGGGGTGGTGTGGGCTTCCAGGAGGGGAATTTCTCAAGATTCAGAAATTCGGGTGGAAAGTGTGCATGTGACTCATGGGACGACAGGTGACTGGGTCAGCATACCCACAGGGGAAGAGATAGGATGGAAGATAAAAAGACAAGTAAAAATTACTAGAGAGGAAAAATCAAAAAATGCAGAGGATGAAAAGGCAAGACAGGCAGGCAGAGAAAATATAGAAGAGCCAGAAAGAAAAGTGCAATATCTGAATCCGCTTAGCACCCTGATAGACACCCTGGGTTAAGGTCTCAGGTTCACCATGCCCCAGGTGTCTGCCCGACAGAAGGGGGGTGCACCTGTGAAATAGGAGTCCACTGCACACACAGAGGAGTGTCAGGTGTACCCTGGCTCCCTCTGTGCCTTAGGGAAAAGAACCTGGTGCGCAGCAGCCTGTGGGCACGAGTTCCACAGGCCCTTCTCTTGCACCTGACTCCAGGAGGAGGGGAGTCCTCTGGGAAAAGAATTGGCACTTCACGTAAATACATTGTTTTGGAGAAAGGAATCCGATTATCTCAGTACTTCTGCCCAACTTAAGCCAGGGCCCCCTGCAAACATCTGACCGTCCTCTCATTAGAAGTTCTATCTCTACCTCTGGGCTGCTCACCTTCAGTAATAGGTACAATAAACTTGGGAAACACTGGTTAGGCAGAGATAAAGGTTTCTTTGCTACAGGACTTCTCAGAGCCTTTAATAAGCTGGTATGCCCTCTGACACTCAAATATATGCTGCAGTGTGCTGACACTCAGACCACAGTTCGGTTTTGGGTTTTGTTTTTTTTTTTCTTTTTATCTCAGAAGAGTTGTTAAACGTCTCAAAGGACACTGGCTTTCCAGCAGCTAAACTTGGTTAGTAGTCAAGCCTCCCAATGTCCTTCCCTTCTGCATCTACTAAGCATAGGAAACCAAAATTCGGTCACTCACAGGAAGCCGGTGTCCACCCCATGGTTTATGTATGACTTTACCCTTTGATCCTCTCCTTGAAATTCCCATTCCCAAGTTCTGAGCCGCAAAAGGAAGAGGACAGTTGTGTTCCATTAAGTGCTAGTCCTTTTAAAAGAGATATGGCCAGTGATGGGCCTAGCAAAGTGTAGAATAGAAAAACAGGGACAACTGTAGTGTGAGACTGCCATGTCTACATACAGTAAATCAAGTGACGCTTTGACTGTCACTCCATCTTAAAGATGAGGAAACTGAAGCCCAGAGAAGTTAAGCAACTTATCCAAGGTCCTACAGCTAGCAAATGAGGGAGCCAGAATCTGAACTTGGGCGAGTCTCACGTTGCCTTCCATTCCCTTTCTATATCATGTTGCATTTCCCTTACACAAGGCACTCATTTGAGGGTGGGGACATGTGGGTGGGTGTTGATTTTAAGATTCATAAGATAGTCTTAGTTTTTAAGGAGTTTATGGTCCAGCAGGAGAGGAGAACCTTGTATACTCAAGAAAGGAAGTACCTAAGAAAGAGGAAGGAGAGTGTGTCTCTAGTTCAGGGGAGGAAAGGTGTTTGGGCTGGGCCTCAGGGTGGAAGGGTCCCGATGGTCCAAATGGCAATGCAGAGCCTTCTGGTAAAAGGAACACAGTGAGCAAAGACACAGGTGAGAAAGGACAGGTGGCTTCAGGGACCCGTGGGTCTCCCATGAAGTTTATGGAGGGGCCGGGGGACTTGAGAGACGGCAGGGCAGCAGCCAGAAGCAGCCGTGAAACCTCAAACCCGGCAGTTTTGCAGTGGGAGACTAAGGGGTTTCAAGACTGAGCTTTGGAATGGTGTGTAGGTGCATTTTATCAGAGCTCGGTTGACACATGCCTGGTCCAATAAATTAACATTTCCATCTCAGCTGACTTCACTTGGCAGGAGCAATAAATCTGCATGGCAATTCAAAAGAGAAAGAGAAGGGTGCAGGGAGAGCTGGGGGATGGGATAGCGGGAGAGTTGAGCACGTTTGTGTGTTTGTCCATTCATTCATTCATCTGTCCATTTGTCAAAAACCCAACGGGTGGGCCCAAGAGGTAACGTATTTTGTGAATATATCTTCCTCCTAGCTTATTAGCTTGTAAGTTTTACCCACATTTTATGTTGTTAGATTCGGACAGAGGCCTCCCAAGCCTCCTCCCCGTGCTCCCCATCTCCCTCTTCCACAGTGCCACTGTGTCAACTAGGCACACAGGTCCCTCCTCCACAGATAAGAGAAACCTAGATTCACGCACTGCTTTTTCCTCCAACATAGCCACTTCCTCCTGATCTCAACAGTTACAAAATTCATTAAACCCATTTTATAGGCATCTGTTAAAAATTATTTGCATGTTGATCAAGCTAGTTATTCCTTGGTTCAAAAAAAAGTGAGATGATTTACTGAGCACTTCCTATGAACTGGAGATGACTGGATTAAACTGAATTAATGGCAGAAAGAAGACCTGAACTCAGGTTTCCCTACAGCTCGATGTTCTTTCTCCCAAGCCCTGAAGCAAAATGTTTGCAGCCACAGCATCTGGGCCTGTGCAGCTGCCCTTGGGATCTACCTTGGTTTCAGGCCAGGTCTGCTGGGCACTGGCCCTTGTCCCCACAATCTCAAAAGACACAGGGTGGGCCTGAAAAGCATGTAATGGAGTATGTTGCCACAAACTTCACCTTGTGACGCCACTTTCTTTAAGACACCTGATAAGCGGTTCCGAGGCCAAGCAGAGGTGCCGTCTCCAGAGCACGTGCTGTTTCAGAGACTCAACTTCTGACCATAACTCATGCTTTCTCAGGCTCCCTCTTCCCCCTCCCTTTCAGGGCTCCACTTCTGGGTGTTTTCCCCAACTCTGTGACTGAGAGCCAGGCCAGCAGAGCCTGGTCATTGCAGAGCCCTGTCCTCTTGTGTTCCTGGGGCACCGGGAATGCTGCAGCAGGTGGGCATTAGGCTCTGAAGGAAAGTTGTGTGGAGACATGCAAAGGACAGCCAGCACCTTCTTTTCCTCCTGGCCCAGGCTCTTCAGGCTGCCTGGCAGGATCCCAGTGTTCTCTTAGACTAGGGGAGATGGCAATGTTGGGGTGTGAACAGGACCCTGCTGCTATGGGTGGTTCAGACAGAGCCTGCCTGGGACCCAAGCTGCTGAGCTGACGCTGCCAGGGCAGCCCCAGGAAGGAGCTGGGGTTAGGCTGGCATGGCCTAAAGGAACCGGGCTCTCACCACGTTCTGAGACTGAGTCCCGACCTGGTGTTGCAGTCCTGAAGCTGTAAGCCAGAGGGGAATAAAACCAGTGGCGATCTTTCCTCTGGCCATCCTTACCTCACTCTCACCTTTCCTGGTTATCTCTTCTAGCGGAGTGACCACTGGTAAGTTAATTTCTCTGAATCTCAGTTTCTGAATTTGTAAAGTGGAATATAATCCACTGGAATGATCCTAATCACAGTTACGATGATGTCAGCACCTCAGGGTTGTGTAGGTTTAAATGAGACTATCTGTGCCAGGCTGGCATTCACCTGGGACACGCCAGTATGAGTACACGCGGTGATCTGTTTGCTATCTCTCCTGATTGGTCAGCAAGCAGTCCTTACTTGCTGTTATATATTTTATCACCCCCTGTGAAAAATGAAGTCTAGGATGTGCTCAATGAACAGTGGCTACCCCAAATGAGAAAACAGACTCCCAGGAGGTCTGCAACCTGTCGAGGCCACTCAGAAAGTTAGTGGCAGAAACAGGAGTCCATTCTTGAGAAACACTTCAGCAAAAAGCCACGGTGACTCCAAGGTGGATAGAAATGGTGAGGTGCAGTGGGGCCTGCTTCTTTGTGCCCTTTCCTGCCGTGGATAGCAGGAAGCCAGGTTTGGGTTTCCAGGAAATAGGTGGCAGGGCTGCAAAAATAGTGCCCTGCAATGTGCTGGGTGATGTAGGCGCTGTAGTCATTAGGGACGTTACAGCCACTTGGCCGTGCTGCTCCAGAGGACGACCCCAGTCCTCTGGCAGGCTCGAGTAGGAACAGGATGCACAATCCTACCATCTAAGGCTGGCAGATAAAAACAACTCGGAGTCTGCATGAGGATGAAGCCGCCAGCTTGCCGAGGCTTGGTAGCTGGCAGGTGAAGATGATTCATCTCCACTCTGATCAGAAATTCTCTTCTGTTTGCACTCCTGTCTCCCTGAGCCAAACCGCTCATCCGTCCCCCCCTTTGTTAGTTCTCCCTCCTGCACTTCCTTCCTCTCCTGCCCCATTTTTTCCTCCAAGCCCTAACAGCGGTGACGTTCATCACACCTGTGCCACTTCTGTCTCCCAGGATGGACAGCAGGACCTGGCAGGCTCCTCTCTCGTGAACAGGCTCTAAGGAGGGAACTTTGGCTTTGGGAGGGAAGGAGCAGGATGGGCTGTGGGGAAGCTGAGAGGAAGTGGCAGAGACCGAAAGGGCTGTCATCAATGTGCCCAACCTCAAGGGGAAGAGGAACAAAGGATCTTATGATTTAGGGATTACTTCAAGCACAACTGTGCGTGAAAATTTAACAATACGGTGGGAAATTAAATAGGAGAATAGAGGAAATTCTACACATACTGTCCATCTACTGCTGGTTAGTGCATTCATCAGCAAATAAGCATCACGACCGTCAGACCTGCCACAACACTTTTGTTGTCAACTTCCTGGTCTGACTGTGCCTTTGACACTGTAAGAGGGAAGTAGCCTGAACCTAAAGATGCTTCGCATGGGAAGACTCCACAGAGAAGATTTAATTCTACATCCTTCATTTCAATGATGAGGCATCTGAGGCTGAACTATCTGAGGGAATGAAATGACCAGCTAGTTGGCAAGAAAACTAGGATAGACCCCAAACATCCTAAATCAAAGCCCACTGCTTTTACTGCCACACTGGCCTGTTTCATCCAAGGAATGGTTGAAAATCAGCAGTTATCATGAGGACAAAAGGACAGATCCACATGCTAACAAAACTATACAGAAAGGACAGAAGCCATGAGTTCAAGAAACTAACAACTAGAAGAAGAAGAGAAGTGTCAGCACAAGTGGAATAATTTTATGATTGTCAGTGGGTGTTTGTCAATACTCATGGGATTAGCAGTATTGAAATACAGGGCAAAAGAGATGTTGACAAATGAAATATTACAGTGGGTGACCACTGGCTACTTATATGACGTTATAACTGGGGGCCTGGAAGTGTTTAGAAATATTACGTAAGATTTCAGAAGGAGGAGCCCTTGTTCATAAAAACTAAAATTTTTTTCAGCACTCAGTGTTATAGAATAAATTGGAATGAATGAGACTTCACTGGCTAGCAAAAAGAAACATGGACAGACATTCACAAAATATAAAGTGGCTTAGGGATTTCTGCTTCCAGGAAGATGGAGTAGACATAGTTTTCCCTATTTCTTCTACTAACTGCAACTAAAAACCCTGAACATTATATATAAAACAACCATAAAAGGGCCCTAAAAGATGGGAAGAAGAAGGTAGGCTGGCTAGGTATCTCAGGACGTAAGAACACAGCAGTGAGTTCCGCGGCTTTCTGAGTAACCTAGAAACACCAATGGGTAAAGACAAAGAAAAAAAAAAGCCCCAATTAAAGTTTCTTCTCTCTAGCCAAATGACCAGAAAAGAAGTCTAGCAAGGCGGAAATTAAAAAAAAAATTGTGGTAGAATATATATAACATAAAATTCACCATTTCAGCCATTTTTAAGCATACAGGTAAATGGCTTTAAGCACATTACCACTATCTCCTGAGCACTCTGGGAATACATTAAATACAAACTTCCCATTATCTCCTCCTCTCACCCCCTACCACAATTCTACTTTCTGTCTCTATGAATTTGACTATCCTAAGTACTTCATATAAGTGGAATCACACAATATTTGTCCTTTTATGCCTGGCTTATTTCACTTAGCATAATATTGTCAAGATTCATCCGTGTTGTAGCATGTGTCAGAATTTTCCTCCTTTTTAAGGCTGAGTTATATTCTATTATTATATATGTACACACCACATTTTGTTTATCCTTTCATTCATAGATGGACATTGGGGTTGTTCCTACCTTTTGGATATTATGAATAATGTCACAATGAGCATGGGTGCACAAATATCTGTTGCTTTCAGTTCTTTTGCGTACACATGGAGGAGTGGAACTACTGGATTAGGTAGCAATGCTCTGTTAATTTTTTGAGGATGGCTATACTGCTTTCTATAGAAGCTGCTCCATTCAATATTCCCTAGAAATGTACAAGGGCTACAATTTCTGTATGTCCTTGCCAACACTTGTTATTTTCTGCTCTTTTGGTAACAGCTATCCTAATAGGTAGGAAGCGGTATTTCATTGTGGTTTTGATTTGCATTTTCCTAATGACTTGTGATGTTAAGCATCTTTTCATGTATATCTTTTTTGGAGAAATGTCTGTTCAAGTCCTTTGCCTATTTTTAAATTAAGGCAGAAAACTTGAGATGACAATCATGCTACTCCCATCAAACACTACAGGCAAAACTATGGTTTCCCCCTCTTCTCCTGAAGGCCAAGTGAGGAGCCCCCTCTGCCCACTGGGGTGTCAGTGGAACAGTGACAATGTTCCCAAAGAATGTTCCCCCCTTTAAATTTACCTTTCTTTTTAAATAGTGAGTGAAGTTAGCAAATTTACTTCCAAATGAAGAGAGTAAATACAGTGTGCAAAATAGGCAATTAGTGGGACATTGGTAAATTTGGAACTCAGGAGGTTAGAAGTTATCCTAGGGTTTTCTCATAAATGACGATAATGAGGGATTTGTATATTCATAAGTAGCTAGATATTTTTATTTAATAATTGTAAATAAAAATGAACATATATGTGTGAATACAGATACACACATACTTGAATTGAATATAGGTCAGGAATCTAGAAGAATCAGCTTTTTAAAAAAAGACTCACTTTGATTTCTCCTTCCCTGAAATACCACTTTTATCACCATGAACAAGCAATCAATAAGTCAAACTCATCCCTTCATATCCATTTCTTCTCTTCTTTTTAAGGTTCCTTAGAGGGACTTAGGTTAGAATACTATAAATAGCCTTTATTTTTTAAAAGGGTCTGGAACAGGGCTCATATTTCTATGACTAATGGTGATGACTTTGTGACCTCCATATAGAAAAGGGGATTGGATGTGGGAAAATAAAAATAGAACCACTGAAAAAAAAACAATGTTCCCTTCTCCCTTCCAGCCAGGGTAGAGATCAGAGGGAACTTGTGCCACACGAGCAGTTTTGACGAGCCCCTGCCCTACTGAGTGTCAGTGGGCCAAGGGGGAAACCTGGATCTCCACCCTCACTGAACAAGATGATGATGGCATCCCTTTTCCCTGCTGGGTTGGTATCAAAGGAAACTAAAGATTTTAAATAATATCCAGAGTCTCATAATGCATAAGACATCCAGGTTTCAACTGAAAATCACCAAGAACAAGAAAATGCCCATTTGTATGAGAAAAGGCAATCAACAAATACCCACACTGGGATGACCCAGATGTTAAGATTGTCTGACAAAAATTTTAAGGCAGTTATTGTTAAAAAATGCTTCAAGCAATTATAAGCATGCACAAACAATGAAAAATATAAGGTCTCAGGAAAGAAATAGATGACATAAAGAAGACTAAAGGAAAATTTGAGAAGTGAAAAATAAGACAAATAAAATTAAAAACTCAATGGATGGGCTCAATAGCAGAATATAGACAACAAAGGAAGGAATCAGTGAACTTGAAGGTAGATCAAAAGAAATTACCCAATGTGAACAACAGAGAGAAAATAATCTTTATGAAGTGAACAGAGTCTCAGAGGCCTTGTGGGATTATAAAAAAAGATTTAACATCCATGTCATGAGAGTCCCCGAAGAAGAGAAGTAAGAGATGGGGCTGAAAAAGTACTCAAAGAAATAATGGCTGAAAATCTCCAAATTCAGCAAAAGACATAAATCTACAGATTCAAGAAGCTGAGTAAACCCCAAACAGGATAAACCCAAAGAAATCCACACCAAGATACATCATAGTAAAACCTCTGGAAACTAAAGCCAAAGAAAAAATTCTTGAAAGTAGTGCAAAATAGGCAATTTCCTACCCAGAAGGGGAAAAAATTCAAATGATGGTGAATTTCTCATCAGAAACCATGGAAATCAGAAGGAAGTGTTCATTTTCAAATGTTAAATGAAAAGAACTGTCAACCCAAATTCTATATCCAGTAGAGATATTCTTCACAAATAAAGAAGTAAATACATTGTCACATGAAGGAAGACTAAGAGAATTTGTCACCAGCAGACTCATCCTTAAAGAATGGCTAAAGAAAGTTCTCTAAGCAGAAAGGAAATTATTATTATTATTTTTTAAAAGGGAATCTTGGGTCATTGAGAAAGATGAAAGAACAGAAAGAGCAAAAATACAAGTAAATACAAAAGACTTTCTGTCTCCTCTTGAGTTATCTAAATCAACAGTTGAAGCACAAATCATAATACCGACATGTTTTTCATGTATGTGGAAGAAATATCAAAGGCAATTACCTTGTAAAGGGTGAGGGCAAAGGGAGATGAAATATATACACTTCATTTGAACTGGGAAATGGAGTTCTAAAACACGTTCAAGTGATCCACAGAAAGGGAGGAAAGCCATTTATATAACATTCTTGAAATGACAAAATTATAGAGACGGAGAACAAATTAGTGGTTGCCAGGGGTTAGGGCTGGCAGGGAGGAGAGGTGGGTGTGTCTAAGCCTGTAGCAGACGGAAGATCTCTGTGGTGATGGAACCATTCTGCATCTTGATTGCCAAAGAGGTCACGTGAATCTACATGTGATAAAATGACACAGAACCACACATATACATTGGGCCAAAGTCAGCATCCTGGTTTGATATTATGCCATGGGTGTGTAAGATGTGACCAGGGAGGGAGACAGGGTGAAGGGCATAGGGTACCTCTCTGTACTATCTCTGAAACTTCCTATGAATCTATAATTATTTTAAAAATAAAAAATTAAAATATTAATAAATAAAGTGATTTAGATCAGTAGAATGCATCTATACATCTTCTCCTCCAAAGAATTTGCACCTGCAAAGCCTTGGTTGTCAGGTGGGGAAACAGAGGCTGGGAGTTCCCTCATCAAAGTAAGTTCCTCTGTGCAACTAGACAGTGTGTTTATGGGAACACCAATTATGTCCTGAGCACTGTGCTTGGCAAACCGAGGGGAAACTAAGAATATGTACGACATAGATTCCTCTTTATAGCCCCAATGCTAATCTTTTCCCTAGGTTCCCTCTTAATCATTCACACTTGGCTCTTTACAAAGAAAAGCGAAACAAAAAACAAACAAACAGAAAACCCAGCCACAAACTGATAGATTGTGTAATCTTTCAATGGGAATTTCTTTTTTTTCTTTTTGGCCAGGGCTGGGTTTGAACTCACCACCTCCAGCATATGGGGCCGGCGCCCTACCCCTTTGAGCCACAGGTGTGCCCCCTTAATGGGAATTTCAATTGCTTCATTTCTTCCCACATTAACAAGCAATCCCCCAGAAACTGGCAAGATACATTGTCTATCTTAACATGTGTTTGTCCACTCAGTCTTCTGGAACCCAAGGCACCGCACCTGTCAGGTTGGGTAGCTGGGTTCTTCCCACCTAGATACAAGAGAAGAGTCCAAGTTGGGATAGGCACGTGCGGGAAGCTGGATCTTGGATGTGAAACTGGATTTTGCCTTCCAATCAATCTTCTGATTGTTCAGGTTTGTACATGCTTAAATGTCATTGATTTTCTCTTGCCTAGAAAATACTGATTATAAATACACTACATTTACGGCATCCAGAGAGAAATGGATGAGGTGCTGGTGGCCAGCCAGAAGTGACCAGCTCAGGAGATCCTGTGTCCCAGGTCCTGCCTCGCTGGACCAGGCCCAGGGGTGTGCCCTGGAAAGCCAGCAAAGACATATGACTAGAGGACTTTGACAGAAGCTTTTGAAGCTGAGAATTAAGTGGTTCCCCTGGGAATGTGCCTGGGGGCCCAGGGTAGACTGTGGTCCACAGGACAGCAGCACTTTCCACCTGCCATCATCTCCACTGTCTTAGGGTGGGGCAGGCACCAAATGCTCCACACAGCCTCTGAGTGGTACAGCAGACATCCTACCTGGGGCCATCTGGTTGACAGTGGGGGGTGGACTGAAGAGCAGGGGGAGGGGCGCTTCAGGCTGTGAGAGTCATCTTCTCATCTGTTATTTACTGTACTTGTCCTAATCATATAGTGTCAATGCATCTATAAATTATCTTGTCTCTCAGCAGCTGCCAGGAGTGATGAAAGCTGTCACTTAATCAAAAAAGCCTAAATTAATTAAAGTAAAAAGGAGGAAGGGAAAGGAAAAGCATCCCTGGGATGGCAGCCCCAGTCCTTGCAGAGCTGCTGCTGAGAGGCAAAGCCACTGCAGGATCTTGCAGCTCCACCATTGAGTCCTCCAAAACCCTCTTCCTTGGTCCTCACAGCCCCATGCTCACTCTGGCCCCCTGACACCATCCCTCTGAAGCCCACCCTGATGAAAGGAGGGAGCTGCTCATTCAACAACACCCCCCACTAATTAGCCGTGGGGATGAATCCAGAAGGTCAGTAATACAAGAAGGGTCTTTGGAGTTGTGCCTGCTTCATGTGATTTGGGGGGCAGGATGGGGAGACACTGGGCAGGGTATTAAAAGCAGATTATTTGAAGGAAGTGTTGGGAAGATCGTGTTTGACCTTCATATCTGTAGTCCTACATCCTGGCCCCATGTATTCCCATGCTGCCGCCTCCATAGGCAAGTCCCTCTCTCTCCTCCACGTTGCCATTCTGGTCCCCCTACCTTGAAAACCCTTGCAACTTGGCTGTCCCTTTTGACTCTCACCCCATCCAAAACAAAATAAAACAAAGTTAAAAAATATAAATTGCTTCTAACAGAGGGCCAAATGGGTAGGAAAAGGTTTAATGAACCTATTATTCATAAGGTATTATAATTGACAAAGGCTTCAATCATAACCCAAAGAATAAATCCTTGAAGAGAGCGAGGCTCTGGTGGTGGTGGTGGTGATGCTCCCACTGAGACTAGGAGCCCACGAGGCTGATTCTGCGTAAAAAACAAAGCAAGCTAAACACACTTCGTTAATGGTGATGCAAAGTCCTTGCTAGCACAGCACAGGTCATCTGGTCAGATTATAATACTGGCGAGCATTTTAAGATTTACAAGTCAATTTCATATGTGAAGTTCCCAGAACCAATATCAAATTCCCATTTCACAGATAGGTTAAGTGACTTGCTTAGTTAAGGTCACACAACAGCAAGTGGTACAGGGAGGCTGGGGTAGCAAGCCTTTTGCTTCCCACATTCATACTGTCTGCAGTGCAACCTCCTGCCTTCCTCTCCCACTGGAAGGTTCGTGTTCCCCAGAGTGCCAGGGCAGGTCTGGCCCAAGCCCCTGGAAAAATATGGGGTCCCCCTTCACACTGTACCCTTTGGGTGAGGCTCCCAGCCCCACTGTGCATGGCACTCTCCTCTCATTTCATTATCATCCCTAATAATGCAAGAGGAGAGGCTTAACATTAAAGGCCTGGAGGGCTGCCAGCCAATAAGACAAACAGGCAAAAAGGTCAGGTGCTGCTTGGATAATTGTCTCGCTTTGGTGGAGTCATAAAATCAGGCCGGAAATCAAAGTTTTCCCAAGCAGGGTGTCCCAGCATTAGCAATTAACTTTGCCATCTCACTATTGAGATTCTGTAATTCAGTTTGTACTCATCTCTGCCGAGAGGCATGGACACACAGTATTCATGCACAGAGGAAATCCATGATGTCCATGAGACTCCCTCCTTGCCCTTTTTAAATGACAGAAAAATAGGTGATACTTTACTCCTTTCCTTTTTATTACAGAGATATACAAAAGGAGAGAGCATGGTGTACAGAATTCCATACTTGCTTTGCAGATAGTCACTCACTTAATCCTCACAATGACTTTATGAAATAAGCATCATACCCATTTCAAAGATGGGGAAATAGGCCTTAGTAACTTTCCAAGGAAATAAAGCTCAACAAGTAGAGGAATTGGGACATAGACCCAGGTGGTTTGTCCTTTACCGCCACTCATGCTCCACCCTTCAGTCTCCTGTGTCCTGGCTCTATAACCTTATACTCTATGACTCAGTTTCCCCATCTCTTCAAAGGAGAGACCAGTCCTACCTACCAACCTCCTAGGCTGGCTTATGAAAATATATCCTTTATCACAAGCGTGTGATACAAATGTAAGTATAATAAATTTCATGTCATTTATTTTGACAGGTGCAGCTGAAGTCCTCATTGTGGGGCTGGGTTTTGAGTCTTAAAACTGTGAAGCTAGAAAACACGTCTGTTAATCTCCTTTGATTCAGCGCCTATCAGAGAACCACATGGATAAAAATGCCAAATGAATATTTGGGGAGTCATGGATGGATGGTGATGATGAGGACAGAACACAAAAAATAAACAGGCAAACTTCGGCCTTTTCTTCAAAAGAGCAGTGTAATCTCTCTGTACCCTACTCTTCTGACCTTACTCATGGGGCTTCATAAAGCAGGACAAAAGCCAAAAGGTTGGCTAGAACAGAGAAGCCCAGGTTCTAATCACCCACATCCACACGATCTTCCTTACAACGGAACTGTGAGACCCTTTACATGCCTCTAGCAGACGGGTCCGGACAGCCTTCCCTGTGCAACTCTGCCCAGGCCTAGTGGGGGAGGTGGGTGCAGGTTCCCAGCTCTGCCAAGGAGGCCCAACACCTCCATAAGGGCTGAAGACTCTCAAACACTCAGGCTTTAGTTTGAAAGTAAATCTGTCCTCTACCAAACCCTAAGGTGTCACAGGAAGTAGAGGGGACAGACATAAGGAGGACATGAGCTTCGAGTGGGTTCTAGAGAGAGAGAGATAAGTCACACAGGCAGTGAGGGGCAGGGACTTGGAAGACAAGTCTCTGAGACAGAGGTACCGATGTGGGGAGAGCAGGGCAGGAGGGGAGGCATCAGCCTGCACCTGTCCCTGTCATTTACTAGTCAGCAGCCGTGGAAGGTTTGTTGATCTCTGACCAGGCATCAGGACTGACTGGTAGGCAGATGGGGCCTTGGATCTCAGGGAACTACTGGGGACTCAGCGGGCAGGTGGGGCTCTCAATCTCAGAGAACTAGGAGAGGCAGGCAAACAAGAGGGTGGCGTGCTGCAGGGTGCACGATGGGCGGCCCTCTGCTAACCCAGGTGTCAGGGAAGAGTGTGCCAAGCTGTTATCTGCATTACTTTCCTCAATACTCAGAGGAGTGGGTCATCATGCCCATATGAGGTCACAGAGGCCCAGAGAGGCCGAGTGCATACACACAGCATGTGAGTGGGGGAGGGGCTCTCATACCCTGGCCCCCTGACTCTGAGTCCCATGCCCCTAACCCCAGTGGTAAGTCAGTGGGTCAGTGTGGCCCACACAGGCACCTGCACCATGGGAGACCCGGGGCGGCTTCACAGGAGCCTCTCCTCAAGGAGCTCCTCTCACACAGCCTTTTGTTGAAAGGCAATGGACACAATGGAATGGCCTGTTCTAGTCCATCAGTGATCCGCATGTGGGCATGTTATTTAACCTCCTTGAGCCTTAGTTCTCAGCTCTGTCCAATGCGTGCCATGTTGTCCACTTCAGGAGTTGCAGTGAGAAATAAATGAGATAAGGCAACGTACCAGGCCCTTCATCCCCATGTGTGATGTACTCACTCGCCCTCTTTGCTTTCACTGTTAAGTGAGACTTTAAAACGCTGCTGTAAGATGCTATCTAAATCTACTAAATCTCTTGGTGTGGGGGGATGGAATCAAACCCCTGGTGCTTACAGGCAGACATATTGGCATTAATATCTCCAAAAAGCAAGAGGCAGGCGAACCGGGGTTAAGGTTCTGAGTTATTAATGATCTGAGGTCACTATGAGAAACTTTTAAATAAAATGGAGAGTAAACAAGTGTGGAGAGAAGGGTCAAATTGTATCCAAAGCCCCATGTTCCTGGGGTCTGTGGCAATGACAGTTGCTAGGGGACTGAGGGGGCATCTCAGAGTCATCACTGATACATCTGGGAGCCTAAAAAGCCACTGGCCTCCCCTGAACCACGTTTACCTACTTGGTCCTCTGTGCATGTCTCTACCTGTCCCCACCTGTCCCCGGTTTAGATGGGCTGAATCCAGCAATCCTGGGTAAAATACCCAAGAAATTGTGTCCTGGTGACAAGGAAGCTCTGAGTGAATCCTGGAAGCCCTACAGTTGTGCGATCTCAGGAGAAATGGTGGAACAGGCTGGAGTTGGGGTGACTTCCTCCTGGCATCTCTCTACTTCAGAGGGGCCCCTACCTTTGAGATGCTGCCGTTGGGAGCAACTAGAAGGGGCTACAACACATTTGAGATTGAAAGGAACTAATTGCTTAATGATGAGGACTCTGCCCCTGGAGAGAAAGGCAGTCTTAGGACTGAGGGTGAGCTTCCTTATAAAACACCCTGCAGGCAGGTGGGTGGCCCCAGCTCTCTGTAAGGACTGCCTTCCTTCTTCTGGGCTTCCAAGCAACCTCCCTCTTCTTCTCAGCAATCCTGGAGGTATTTTTGGCCCTTCCAATCTTCCATTTCCTTCAATAAAAAGAGCCTTTCAGGTCATAAAGGTCAAGTGGTTTGTTCAAGGTCAAAGAGCTGGTAGATTATTAAATCTGTGAGCCCACCCTGGGTCCAGGTTAAGGGGTCCTCTGCTTCCCTCTGGCAAAAGGCTCCCCCAGCTTGCCCTGCTCCAGTGCATGAGCTGTGCCAACTGCACAGTTAATCCTTCATCTAATCCAGTGGTTCTCAACCTTCCTAATGCCACAATGTAGTTCCTTTTTTATTCTTTTTTTTTTTTTAAGAGACAGAGTTTTACTTTGTCGCCCTCGGTAGACTGCTGTGGCATCACAGCTCACAGCAACCTTCAGCTCCTGGGCTTAGGCGATTCTCCTGTCTCAGCCTCCCGAGAAGGTGGGACTACAGGCACCCACCACAATGCCCAGCTATATTTTGTTGTTGCAGTTTGGCTGGGGCTGGGTTTGAACCTGCTGCCCTTGGTATATGGGGCTGGCGCCCTACTCACAGGTGCTGCCCCCGCAATGTATTTTCATTGTTCAAAAGGGGTCACAACCCACAGGTTGAACTGCTGATCTAATCGGTTTCAACAGTGACACAATTTGCTTCCTTCTGGGGGCTGGGATAATATGTTCAATATTCCTAATAACGATCCTGCTTGGTTGAGCACATCCCTGTTCTCCCGTCTCCTCTAGACATGTTCAGTTGAGCAGCCTGACCTGGCCCTTGTCTGTTTCTCTCATTTTCATGTTCTGTTCTTTGACAGATCCTGAAGCCAGATCGCTCTTCCCTTCAGCTCCCCATAAAATAAAACAAAATCTTCCCTGTGCCAGCCCCGACTGCCCAGATACTCTGCACGAGTTCTTCCTGCCTTATCGGCCCGGCCCTGATCCTCTGAGTTGAGCAGCAGAGAAGCCTGGGTGAGGCGCAAGTAGCCTGCCTGGTGCCCAGTTCTCCATTCTGCCAGAGGGTCCTGGGGTCTCCCCACTCACTCTTCCTGAGGATATCACCAGGGGCAAGAGGGAAAGTCAGTGAAATGTTTATCAGGACAGAGAGCAACAGTGAGGAGGGAGAAGAGTGATGGGTGGGACACAGTGGCACAGAAACTCTTCTCCCCCAGTCTCCTCGGCCCCAAGCAGGAGCCCTGAGCTTCTTCCAGCTCTGGAAGCCCCCACTAACTGTAGCCCTGCACACCTTACACACCATGTTATGGGGCCACCTGGCCAGGCCAGGCCACTCAGCGTAGTGTCCAGAGAGCCACGCTGCAGGGCAGGCTCCTACCAGGTTACGGAAGAAGAGGCCATTTGGCCTCAGAAGAGTATAAGTTTGGGGACCAAGCCAGGCACTGTGCTCATGAATAGCGGTGGACCCTCCCAGGGGGACTGTCCATCTTCACGAGCTGGACACATGTGGAAGACCTGATCTATGGGCTCACAAAAGACAGAGCTACCCACACAAGGATGGGAGGGTGAGGGTGGCTGCACTACAGAGGTGACATGTGAGCTGCTCCTTCAATGACAAGATGGGAAGTGTATTCTACGCAGAGCAAACTGCATGTGCAAAGATCTTGGGGGGAAAGCCTGGGAAGTGGTCATTTTGGAGGTGGGAGAGTGGCCCAGGGGAGCAGGGCCAGTGCCTAGGGGCCTTGCATATTGGGACTGTGCTCAGGGGCAAGACTTGGTCCATCCTCGATGGAGTCAATGAAAAGGATACTGCATGATCCAATCCATGTCTTGAGAATATGACCTGAAGAGTTGGGCTGAGGATGGAGTGGTGAGAGAAGAAAACTGGTGGCCACACAATCACCAAATCTCACTACCAGAGCTGGGAGCTCCTTCCTCTGCCTGCCTTCAGAACTGCTCTTCTGGCCTTCCCAGCAATTGCATTTTAGGACTCTTTTCTATCCTGAAGTCACCAAGTGAGAAGGTGCCATGGCCTCCTTGCTCCTCTCTGTGATCCCCTAATCTGATGAGACATAAACTCCATCGATGATGATAATTCCATGAAAGGTGGGGAGGATGCCAGTACTGAGGACCCAAACTGCCCAGGCTTTGGATGAAGAGATGTGGCTTGTAGAATCCCCTGGTCAGTGGCAGGTCTCCTCACAAGCCAGACCGCTGCCCCACTCAGCACCACCCAGCCACTATGCCCTTCCCTTCTACAGAGGCCAAGGCTATCTGTTTAGGAAACGTCAATAGCAGTCAGACAACCTGTCAAAGTATTTCTGAGCATCTGACGGTTGGAGGGAGCTGGAGAAGGGGCGATGTCACTCATAGGCACAGAGGCAGAAGAGATGCAGGCCATTTCTGCTCTGCTGGGGCTTTACCCAGGGACAGGGTGGGACAGGAAAGAAAGGCTATGCTCCCCATAGGTACCCACACTCTCTTCCCAAGCCCTGCCCTGCCCTTCCTCCTGAGGCAGACTGTTCACAATCAAAGCGTTACAGTATGCTCGAGGGAGAGAGAGGGACACATTCTTTAAGGGTCACCTATCCAAATGCAAGGCATATAGTTTGGAAAACCTTATTTGATATGAAAACTTTTTATTTAGAGATGAAAAGTATCTCTTGCTTTTATAAAACAAATGTCACAAAGTGCAGTATGATACAATTTTCTTGGCTAGGGGACTCAAAGAAGGCATCAGGGACTCTCCTGGGCAAGGGCAGGTGTGTAGAGGAACCTTCAGAGCTTGGAGGGGGGTGCTCCCAGGGTTTACCCAAGGGCAATGGAATTCAGAAAATGGCAAGCAATGGCTTTAAAAGAGTGTGTTCACTTTTAGAGCACGTAAGTGAGAAGCCTTCATTCTACCCTTTGAAAGAAGACATATAGTTCTCTTCTTCCTAATCATGCTTTAGCCTGGCCTGAGTTTGTCTCTAAACTAGGCCTGTCCTTGGGCTGATGGAGATGCAGGAATGACAGGGCCAGGGGCCAGGGCAAGAGGCTTCTCAGAGCACCCAAAGTTCAAAGACCCTCCTGCTCACTCTGGGTACCAGCTATGGCCCACATGAGGGACAAAGTATGCGGTCTGCTTCAGCCAGCTGCCCAAACACCTAACTGTGCCTTCTCCTGACTGTCCCTGCCTCCCTGCAGATCAGAAGTCCTGACGGAGCAGTAAGTAAGATTCTTAGAAAGCTCGTGGCTTGAAAAGCCAGCAGAAAGCCCTCTGCAGATGCTCTAATCCCCCCGCACATAATAGGGTACGTTTTGATCCTTGCCAGCTTTACCACCCCCGCTATAACTAGCATCAGCTACCATTTAGTTTATTTGGTTCCTTTCTACTTCATGCCAGACACTTTGTATATCTTAATTCCTTTGCAACCACAAGCTTTCTTACCATTTATAGAGCTATAAACTCTCGACTTGCCCAGGGCCACATAGTCAAAACACAGCGATGAGTATTTGAATATAGGGGTGCTGCCTCCGAAGCTTGTGTGTTTCCCTCCAGACCTGGCTACTGCTACTAGCACTGGCTGGAAACATTTCTTTGTTCCCTGCTACTGCTTACTTGACTTGTCCCTAGGCCCCTAAAGCTCCTAGGGGCTCTGAACAATTTGGCCTGCAGTGAGTACGCCTGAACAGGCCTGTCACTTACCTGTACTCGGACTCAGGCCAGTGCAGCCTGGCATGAATCTAATCTCCAGGCATCCTCAAACTTTTTAAACAGGGGGCCAATTCACTGTCCCTCAGACTGCTGGAGGGCTGGACTATAGTTTTTTTTAAAAAACTATGAACAAATTCCTATGTACACTGCACATATCTTATTTTGAAGTAAAAGCAAAATGGGAACAAATACAATTCACATCAACACATGTGGCTCACGGTCCGTAGTTTGTGGACCCCTGATCTAGCCCCTCGTCTACAACTCCAGGATTTCTAGAATTTCCAAAACCAAAACCAAAAAAACAAAAAAAACCTTGTTTGCTCTTCTTGATAAATAACACTCCTCAGGTCCCCACGTCTAAAGAGCTGTTGTTAAGCACAGAGGTTCTCACTGGGATCCAGAGATGATTTTCAGAGCATAGCTGCAAATGCCTTACAGTTCTATACATGGTGCGTGTGTGTGCATGGCTGTAAATTTTTCTGGGGAGAGAGTGCAAAGCTTTCACTGGACATAGAAAAAGGTGAGTAAGCATTGAATAGTTAAGAAGTACAAGAGGCTGGACAGCTGGCCAGAGACAGATGTGTGGCACAAAAACACCCAGACCAGGAAGGAGTAGCTTCCCTGGGCCTCTAGCCTGGATTTCCAAGAGAACAGATTCCTGGGTTTGGGATCCTTCAACAGTTTGGTTTTATTAAGTGTTCACATACTTCCGAATGGCATGGCCCAGCCAAGCTTGGACCCCTGCCTTTGGAAAACCACTAATGAAATATTAAATGGCCTTGTTTCATGCCAGAGCTCTTGGCCAAGAGGAGGCTGTTGTGTGGCCACTGGCAGGGGGCTGCTAGGTCCCCAGAAAATTTAATAGGTGGTGACAGGGCAAGTCCTGGTGACAACAACACTCCCTGTTCACAGGGGCCTTAGGTTTTGAGATCCTCAGCTGGTGTTTTGGAGGACCACAAGGTCTGGGCAGCAAGCCACCGCTTGGCTGAATCAAAGCTCAGCACATTCCCCAGGCCACAGGTCACAGACCCCATTAGGCCTGCCCCAAGCCACTGCCGCAGCTGGATTTCCTTTTTTTCCCCCCCAACCATAAAAAGAGAAAAATCATCACTCCTCTTCTTGAGCAGGCCTCTATGTCCTCAGACTTGCAAAGGCAGTAGGAACAGCTTTGCTAATGATGTACACAGGGATAATCGGGGTGCGAGTATTTCTCCGTTTCCTAATGTGTTCCCTCCCTTCACCTCTTTCTGTATCTCCTCAGGAAATAACCCAAAACCCTAAAAAGCATCCTGTCTCCTGGAAGCTCTATTTGTTCAATCAGGGTACTGAATACAGTGGCAAACACTGCACCAAAAGTGCTATGCATATACACTCCCATGTCAGGTGCGAGGGCCAGCCGCTGCTGAGGTTCAACATCAGGAGGGCAGACCATGGGCACGGGCACCCAGGCCCAGGGAGCCAGACCTGAATCTACTCACTGCCTGATCTGCACGAACTGATTTCTCTGGAAACTGGGGGCCCTAATACTACTTATCAGAGCCTGGCTTATAAGGATTAGATAAGATGATAGGTGTCAGGACATAGCACATTCTAAATCTCAATATTAGAATGAGCAACTGCGTATGTGGCTCAGATCTGTGCTAATGTAAATGCAAAAGAGAACGTCGCAGAACAGCCTCTTGTTTGCTACCTTTTCTCAAACTGTAAGGCTCAGTGATGTACAAGTGGTTCTGCTTATAGGAATACAAGGGAACCCTCAGACAGGAAAAAAGAAACAGCTCCAACCTGGAAATTCTGCTTTCTCCAGGATGACACTGGCTGTTTGTAACTACAGCCTCTGGCCATTAGGGGCGCACACCAAAGCCCTCAGTCTTTCTTAAGGGTCATGGGAAAAAAGCCCCTTTGCTTTTTTTTTTTTTTTTTTGCTAAAACAAGGATGGGAATTTTCATATGAAAATTTCACTAGGAAACTAAGAAAAAAGTAGTCAAATTAGGCAAGTTGACAGTGCAGAATTTGGGTCCTAACTGAAGTCTAGCCTCAGACTGGCTTTGCAGATACATACACTTTATGGTATGTCTAGCCAAGAGAATGGGAAACCAAACCATTCAAGTTTCCTACCTGAGGTAGATGGGTTAGTGCTGCTTCTTGCATTTTCTCCGAGGGCAGATTCTAGCTCCTGATTTGATGGCCCTGGGTAAGGAAGACCCTTCCTGTGATAAGACCCCCACATTCACTTCCAGACCTCAGACTATACTATAAATCAATAGTGATCAAAACTGCATGGTACTGGCACAAAAACAGAAAGGTAGATGTATGGAACAGAATAGAGAATCAAGAGATGAACCCAGCTACTTACCATTATTTGATCTTCAATAAGCCAATTAAAAACATTCAGTGGGGAAAAGATTCCCTACATAACAAATGGTACTGGGTGAACTGGCTGGTGACCTATAGAAGACTGAAACTGGACCTACACCTTTCACCATTAACTAAGATAGACTCTCACTTGATTAAAGATTTAAACGTAAAATACATGAAACTATAAAAATACTAGAAGAAAGTGAAGGGAAAACACTTGAAGAAAATGGACTGAGTGAATATTTTATGAGGAGAACCCCCCTGGGCGATTGAAGCAACACCAAAAATATATTACTGGGACCTGATAAAACTAAAGCTTCTGCACAGCCAAGAACACAGTAAGTAAAGCAAGCAGACAGCCCTCAGAATGGGAGAAGATATTTGTAGGTATGTCTCTGACAAAGGTTTGAAAACCAGAATCCACAGAGAACTCAAATGTATTAGCAAGAAAAGAACAAGTGATCCATCTCAGGGTGAGTAAGGGACTTGAAGAGAAACTTCTCTGAAGAAGACAGGCTCATGGCCCCCAGACACATGAAAAAATGCTCATCATCCTTAATCATCAGAGAAATGAAAATCAAACTACTTTGAGATATCATCGAACGCCAGTAAGATTAGCCCACATCACAAAATCCCAAAACCAGAGATGTTGGCGTGGATGTGAAGAAAAGGGAACACTTCTGCACTGCTGGTGGGAATGCAAACTAATACGTTCCTTTTGGAAAGATGTTTGGTATCACTTAGGGATCTAAAAATAGACCTGCCATTCAATCCTTCAATTCCTCTACTAGGAATATCCAGAAGACCAAAAATCACTTTATAACAAAGATATTTGCACCAGAATGTTTATTGCAGCCCAATTCATAATTGCTAAGTCATGGAAGAAGCCCAAGTGCCCATCGACCCATGAATGGATTAATAAATAGTGGTATATGTACACCATGTAATATTATGCAGCCTTAAAAAAAGATGGAGACATTACCTCTTACATGTTTACACGGATGGAGCTGGAACATATTCTTCTTAGCAAAGTATCTCAAGAATGGAAGAAAAAGTATCCAGTGTACTCATAGTCCTACTATGAAACCAATTTATAGCTTTCAGATGAAAGTTACAACCCAACTACTGCCCAAGATGAAGGGGGAAGAGGGGAGAAGAAAGGATGGGTAGAGGGAGGGTAATTGGTGGGAACACACCTACGGTGTATTTTACAAGGGTACATGTTAAATTTACTAAGTGTAGAGTATAAATGTCTTAACACAATAACTAAGAAAATGCGGTGAAGGCTATGTTAACCAGTTTGATGAAAATATTTCAAATGGTATATAAAACAGCTCATTGTACTCTATAATTGCATTAATGTACACAGCTATGATTTAATTAAAAAAAAAAAGACCCCCATGCTCCAATTCCTAGAGCAGAGCACTTCCTACTGGCTCCACCCTCTGCCCCAGTGCATCTCTGAAAACCCCCTTGGCTGGGGTTCCAAAACCCCACATAGGTCCTACAGTATCGAACCCTTCACAGTCACATATACAGTAAATGGGAAGACACTGTTTCCATCATTCTGTCCAGGCAGCTGGGAATTTTACAATTTTATAATTACTTAACTAAAAAGTTTAATAATCATATTTGGCAGGAACAGACTTACTCTACCTCTTCCCTCAAAAGTCAAACATTGAGGAATAGAGAAATTTTTATTTTATTAGTCATATTTATTTTTTTAAGCCCTTAGACTCTAAAGCCTGTATTTCTCACAACTGTGTCCAGCTTTATCCTGGGAGACAGGGACCAGCCCCTGTGTCCACACTACGCAGAAACCACATCAGGAGTAGGAAGAGGGTGGCGCTGGACTGCAGAGGGCTGGTCTCCACCTTAGCCCACAATGCCTTGCCCTGGCACCGGAATATAGTGTGGCTTCTTTCCTAGTGTCCTTTTTCAGCCTAACTCAGAGATGTAGATCCTGCCCTGAAGGGCTGCTGGGATGGGAGAAGTTTAGAACTCACAACATTATAGGTAAGAAAGCCAGGAGCCAACAAGGATTTAAACCAGAGACAAAAGGGGGAACTAACATCCACAGCGCATCTGTTTTAGGCACTTTTTTATACATCACTTAATCTCTACGACAACCCTGCAAAGTAAGTATTTTTATCCTCTTTTGCAGATTAGAAACAGAGGCTTAGAGAAGTTTAGTGCTTTGCCCCAAACCATACAGCTAGCAAGAGGAGGGGGTGAGATTTGTGCTGTCAGTCTCCCTAGCTCGCCTTTCCCACTCATCACTTGCCCAAGGCTATACAGCTAGCTGATGGCAGAGCCTGAAAACGAGGATTCAAGGTCAGAAGCCTGTACCCCAGCCCCACTGCTGGACGCCGAGGCCTTCCCTGGAGGGAAGAGGTAGGAAAGGCCAGCTGTGATCCAGGCCTAGCACTAGACTCGCTCACTGCTCAGCGCCGCTCCTGCTCACCTAGTCATCATTTAATGAGGTCCCAGCCCAGCTCACATTTTCTGCTTGGTTGCAGCAGAATGCTTGTCAGGCAGCATTTATTGTGCAACAGTGGTCTGGGGACCTCACGTCCCCTAGTGAGTCCAGATTTCTGGGGAAGATGACACTGCAGCCTTAGCGTCAGGCTATGAGGGAAGGCAGTGCACTTCAGGGGCAGCTAAGTCAGCCACAGCTGCCAGGGTGAGGTCTGGCTGAGGGGCATGTGTCTGGGGGTTGGACATGTGGGGCTACACCTTGCTGTACTAACACTCCAGGGTTAACAGCAGTCGATGACCTACCAAGGGCACGAAATTCTCACAGAGGTAAGATTGTCCTAGGCACTTAAGCAAAATAGCAAAGGCCAGATGGACATCAAGAAAAGCTATCTGCCACATTTCTGTTGAATGAGTCCCCGGGCACAACCACGTGGGATGAGATAAGCCCCAAGAACATTCTGCCGATATGCTCTCCTCCCCCAGGTAAAGACCGCAGGGGCAAACCCTCAGGCGCAGGCCTCTGCCTCCTGCCCCGCATCAGCAGTGTGTCTCCAGCCCGAGTTCACGTCCTGTGGCACACAGAACAACACAAACATCTTTCTAAACACAAACATCTTGGAGACCTAAAGACAAATTCGCTGTAACGTAGCATCCTTGGGAGAAAGGAGAAGGATGCTCTGGGACTGGGCCCAGACACAATGGTTCCTCAGAAATCTACCACCACGCGATGGAGACACCCAAGGAGCTGGCAGATAGGATGCCTTCTCTTCCCGCCAGCTGACAAGGTTTGTGTGAGGTACCCAGGCAGGTGGAAAGCTAGCGGGGCCCTGCAGCTTCCTGGGAGGAAAAGGCTATATTGCCAAATTTTCCTAATGAGCTCATAACTTGCAGAAAATTAGAAAAATTAAGTTACTGTGGATGCACACAAAGGCTAATTATCAGATGGAAATAGTCATGATGGTAACTATGAAAAGACTGTGGAGAGATGGCTCAGTAGAAACAATCCATGTATTTACATCTCTCTCTCTCTCTCTCTCTCTCTCTCTTGTTTACCATCATGGAGCTATTTATTATAGGTCAATGTGTGGGGAAAAGGTTGACTTTAAACTGATAAGAAAGTAAGCTTATCTGATATAAATATCATCTGGCTTTCTTCACCTCAGAATTGGGTTTGGAAACCAGATAGCAAGGTTGGGATTGGATGTCCTACTTGGTCCTAAAAAGCAGGACTGGGAAAATACTGAAGTGTCGTGAATTTAAAGCAAGTTTGACCAAAAGAACTTCTTCTGATATGGGAATGCCCTGATTCTGCGGTGTCGGACATGCCAGCTGCCAGTGGAACTGAACCTTAAATTTTATCTAATTTTAATTAATTTAAATGGCTAACATGTGGGGAATAATGCAAGTCTAGAAGGCAGAGTATTCATTATACTGACAGTGCCCAGAGTGGGTGTTCTTTAAGAACTCTCTGTACAAAGAGACTTCCTTACAACTCTATTAACCTGAAAAGGAATACTTTACATTTAACTCTAGTCTGACCTCCATTTCCACAACTCCTCCTTTTTCTCAACTTCACGTTTGAAAGGAGCACTCTACCCTTGGCAGTTTCTTCCCGCCCCGCCCTAATCACGCCACTTTATGAAGCTGCTCTTTTAAAGGTCTCAAATGACCAGCTGCTTCTGAGGTCCAGGGGCCCCTCTCGGTTGCCTCTGGGATCGTTGGACACCCTCCTCTTGATCCTCTCTCCTCTCCTGGCCCTCCCGATGGTCCTCTTCTAGGTCCCTCTAGCCCTACTGATTGGTCCTTCTGAAGAGCTTTTCACGGTTCCCTTTCTTTGGGGTTAGATGTTTCCCAAAGTTCCCAAGTCTTCTCACTCCACAATTGTTCCCCAAGTCACCTCATCTACAACCGTATCTTCGGTCCAGCCACGGAAGAATCAATATGTCTGACATGAACCTGCCCCTGAGCCCTGGACCCACAAGATAGAAGGGCTGAACGGACATCTCCAGGTGGACGCATAGCAAGCGCCTACACACAGGCCCCAGGCTGCCTTCAGCTCCGTCAGCCCTGGCTCCTGCCTTCCTGCATGTCTCAGGGAAAGAGGCCTCATCTTCTTGGCCTCCAAAGCAGACTCATCAGAGCTTGGCATCACTGGTTCCTTGCTTTCCAGGTCCGTCACTAAGTCTTCTCATTTCTACACCAAATGCTTTCTTACAGTTGCCTCCTCCTCTTTGTCCTCTCTGATGCTGCCTCAGTACAGGGCCACCAGACCACACTGCTGTGCGGTGTCTCTGAGTTGGTCTCCCTACAACAGTGGCTTCTTCCTCTGGCCTTCACTACACTGTCACCAGACATGCCCACTGAACTTCAGTAAGCCACAGCCCTCCTTAAGATCTCACACTCAAAAAGAATCATAAACGCAGAGAATTAGCGATGCCTCCAAACGCACAATGGTCCTCAGCAGGCCTCAGCCTATTTCTTGCTTCCCTCTTTCATACACACTGTCTTCTGGTCCCACACTCTCTCTCCTTTGCCAGCCCCCCAGCAACACTTCTACTTCCAGAGTAACCCTGGTCATTTGTCAAAGTCTTGCTCTTGGGTCACCTCTTCTGATTCTTAAACCTTCAGCCTAATCACTTCTGCTTTGCTCCTAAAGCACTTTGCTCATAAAGCTCTTACTTACCAAAATTTATTAAACTGAATTATGATGAATCATACTTGTGTCTTTCTTCCCCAAGAGGTCTTTTTTTTTTTTTCAGTTTTTGGCTGGGTCTGGGTTTGAACCCACCACCTCCAGCATATGGGGCTGGGGCCCCCTACTCCTTGAGCCACAGGTGCCCCCTTCCCAAGAGGTTTTTAAGGCAAGGATTGTATCTTCTCTATCTTTGGTTCCAGTACCTAAAATGATGCCTACTCTATAATCAGTGCTCAGTGACTAGTCCCTAATGTTAGACACCAGCCAAGAAAGATTCTCTGGGATTCTTTCTCCTATCCTTTTCAGAGGCAGAGTGACTGTATGTCCTGGCCCAGAACAGTTGCACCATACATCGGTGTCCTGGGGCCCTATTTGGTTAGGGCCCATTTTGTTCTTGAAAATCTCTTATTTGAATGGTAAATTATATGGTCAGAAGGCCTGGGTTTAGGGACATTTTATGTAGAAATCTTAAGGAAGACTGATTTATAAAAAATTTAGAAATAGAACTGCCTAGAAACAAGGGAACAGGTTAGATGATCTCTCAACTTTTATTTCAGTAGTAAGGATCAAGGGTTTGATGATTTCTAGAAGTATCCTTGAGAGAAGCTGTAATACAAATCCAGCCACTTTAATTTCCACAGACTGGGAATAGAAGGCACCCTGGGCAATTTTCTAGAAACTGATAAATGAGAAATAATAGGAGAGGAAGGAGTTCATTCTAACTAGTTGAACTTGCCCAGGCAGGAAAGGAGGAAGGAAAGGAGTAACTTGGTCCCGGCAGGGTTAAAGAGATGAGGTGGGGTGGGCTAGAGCAGCACATACGCACGAACGGAGGCTACCTCCAGCAGGTGGGTGACAGGAGGCTTATTTTGAAAACCCATCAAGGAAAAGAAAAATGGAGGTCCTAAGTGTGGACAATGAGGAGGCAATGGAGAGTGTGCAGAAGCAGTTATCAATGCAGCGAGGCTAATGGAGAAAGCCTCTCTGCAATCCTAACTGCCTATCAGCTTAGGCACAGAGGCTGTAACATGACATATGGCATCGATGACATCAAAAGGCCACTCTCCTTTATCCTCAGAGGACAGGACAACAATCTTCCTTTTACTCAAAGTTTAGGCAGCTCACCTCTCCTGCTTCCAAAAACAAACAAACAATAGCACAGACAGAAAGCATCCCTAATCCAAAACCTGTCCCCTCCCACCACTGTCCCTACCAGGCCAGTGTCCTGCGTGTTCAGGCCTGGTGTCCATCATCTCCTCAGTGCAGTGGGCCCAGCCTTCTGTCTCATCCTCCCATGGCATTCCTGCCAAGCTCACCATGATGAACGGGTCTCTGAATCTGGTGGTCACATCTCTGTCCTAGTATCACTTGACCTCTCCTACCAGTAAAAACTTGGGATGCTGTTCACCACCCACGCCTCCCAACACTGTCCTCTTTAGCTTCCATAACTCCAACTCGCCTGGTCTGCTCGTCCTCTTGGGCTGCTTGTCTCATCTCTGTCATGAGCTCTTCCTAGTCTGGACGTTTTTAAACTGTGATGAACTCAGAAGTCCTATGCCCCTCTTCCTCCAGACTCCAGTCATCCTCTGGACAGTGAATGGCCTTTGCTCTTATAGTTTCAGTTACTATACGCTGATGATCCCCAATCTGTGTTTCTCTCTCACACCTCTCCTCTGAATTCCAGGTCTGAAAATATTACTGCCTCCTGGACAACTGTGGAAGTCACAGACCCTGCCAGCTCCACCAACTCAGAGATGAGCCTCGAACTGATCAAGCGAGTCCAGACCCTGCCAGCTCCACGAACCCAGAGGTGAACCAGGACGTGATCAGTTCTCCCCACCTCTCTCAGAATCTTCATACCTCACTCACCTTCATCACCAAGTCCAGTCATCAGGGCCCATGATTCTGCTTGTTATTTTCCCTCAAGCTTTATGAGACATAACTGACAAATGAAAACTGTATATAATTGAGGGGAACATGATGTTTTGATATTCATGTATGTTGTAAAATGATTACCACAATCGAGTGAATCCACAGATCCATCACTTCCCAGCGTTACCTTTCCTGTGTGTGGTGAGAACACGTAAGCCCTACTCTCTTAGCAAATTTCAAGTACACATTTTTAACTATAGTTACCAGGCTGTGAATTTATTTTCTAGAACTTATTCATCTTATAACTGAAAGTTTGTACCCTTTGATCCAAATCCCTCCCTTCCCTCTGCTCCGCAACCCCTGGCAACCTGTTTTACTCCCTGTTTCTATGAGTTTGACTTCTTGAGATTCACATACAGGAGAACCTCTGTAAGTTGACCATCCAGAGGACTATTACAAAATGGTCAACATACGAAAGGGGTCAACATATGAACTAGGCCTACTGTCCTGATACATATATGTGGTGCATGTCAAATGTCTATGTAAATCAGGTCAACTTAAGGAGGTGGTCAATGTAGGGAGGTGGTCCACTGTAGACTTTCTGTGTATGTGAGACATGATTCCACTTCTTACATACACTCTCATCCCAGCAGTCTCTTCCCTGCTGCAGGCATGGGCTCCTGTCCCCCTGCTAAGTCTCTCCGGGACCTGCTGTGCGTGAGCTCTCCAAATGCAGATGTGATGGCAGGGCTCCCCTGCTTTATGCTCTGGCAGTTTACCCTGCTCCTAGCACAGGACCTGAAAACAGTGTGACCTGGCCCTCAGCTGTCACTAATCACTCTCACATGCTATGTGCAACGTCTTTTAGTTCTTTACACCGCTGAGCTCTCTATGGCCCTCGAGCTCTCACACAGGATCTTCCAGTCATATGGAACACCTTCCCCCCTTCTTCTTTGCCTCAGGTGTCAGCCTTAGACTTCACCCTCTCTGGGAAGCCTTCGTGAAACCCCCCAGACTAGGGGTAACCCTGGAGCCAGGGAATTTCCATTCTACAGCACTTAACCACAGTTACTGGCCATTGCTTATTTAATCACCTGTGTCGCCCACTGTAAGTCCACCAAGGACAGTCCTCTCACTTGCCTTGTTCATCACTGTATCTCTAGGCCTGGATAATGTTGGTCTATTACTGAATGAATAATGAACAGAGAGGATTTTAAACCTGGAAAACTAACCTTAAGTCAATTTAAAAAGTCTTATTAATAAAAGAACCGTGAGAACCATCTTTATACCACATGCCCTAGCAGCAAACACTGAGCACTCCAGTTATAGGTACAGAAGCCATTGGTGGTTCCACAGTGCAGAGAGACTGACTGGGTCTGGTGGCGTGCCTGGAGGCAGGAGACCTGGTATTGGTTTTGTTCATTTGTTTATCCACTAAACGAGCATCTACTACACTGGTGCTGTGCTCAGTGCTGTGATTCCAGACATGGCTCTGCCCTTGCACTTCCTGCCTAATAGGGGTAGAAGTGGAAAAAGAAATGTAATTTGCAAGTGCCAGGAATTTCTAAAAGCACCATAATGAGAAGGGATTCAGGTCACAAAGGCAGACCAGTGAGCAGGAGGAGGTAGCCCTGGGAAGAGCCTCAAACAGGACAAGATGTGGAGCTGAGTCTTGAGAGATGAACAGGTGCTTTCTAGGTCGACAGGGAAGCAATAGGCATCTTAGGCAGAAGAGTCAGCGTGTCAGGGAGTAAAAACACAGAAGCAAGAAATAACATGACCTGTTTGGGCCACTGCCTGAAGCTGTGTATGGCTGGACTAAAGGAAGCTGGGAATAGGGAAGAGGTTTTCCAGGAGATGAGGCTTGAGAGGCAGAGAGGACCCAGATCCTGGCTGGTGCCTCTCAACTCTGACTCAACTGGAGGAGCTTTTATAAAATTATGTCAATACCTGCATCCCATGCAGTGATGCAAATGTTGAATGACTGGGCCTGTGGGGGTGTGTGGGGGGGAAGATGATTTATAGCATCTGCCAATTTTCCTGGTGTAAATACTCCCACCATGGCCAATTTCAAGTTACCAAGGAGATGTAGCTGAAGGCAGAGTTGGAAGGAGATGCATGGTAGTAGCACACCATTACATAACATCTCCACCCCGCAGATACAACCGATGTAGGTAACCTTAACAGCATGGCTAACAATAAAAGGAAGTAAAACAATTAGAAAGTGATGTCTTTTGGTATTTATTACTTTTGTTTTGATAAAATTTAATTGTAAGTTTATATAATTTAATTTTTAACAATAGTCCTATTTAATAACCCATTCTCAAGATTTCTGAGTCGGCACAGCTGGCTCCAGCCATAGCATACCACCCCTGCCCACACCAGATCGAGCGTAGGACATTGGTAAGGGGTGATTTGCAACCCATGTGAAGGAGTTTGATGGTTATCCAAGGGGCAGTTGTTTAGAAAACTAACTCTAGCTGCAGAGTGACAGCTGGATTAAAACTGAGTCAAGAGATGGTTGTAGTTTTCCAGTTAAAAGATGGCAGGGATTTACCTAAGTCTACAGAGGAAGAGATAGGGTGCAGGAAGCCACAGGAAGCAGCAGTGGGCCCCAGCTGCCCTGGGGTGTGGGAGTGCTGCAAGACGAAGGGGAGGTGAGATGACATTGTTGATGGGGTCAGAGAAAGTGAAGGAAGTTACATTCTGATCACCTCTTCCCCTCCCACTCCCCAATGAGGCTCCCTTGCCAAGAGAGAGAGGCACAGGCCAGAAGACTCCTGTCCTGCCACACAGGACCTAGCTGTGTGCACCTTGGCAGTCCAGTCCCTCCATTTATAAAAAGAGTTAGAGCAGATCTCTCTAAAGTCTTTTCCAGCCTGGAGACTGATTCTATCACACTGGCATTTGCTCATGTTTTCACTTTCTTAACTTCCTCTATGACTCAAATTACAACTTGTTATGAGTAGAAAGACTCATTTGCTCTGGGAATCCAGACTGCGTCTTTGTAAGTCTTCAGCTCCTTGGAAGTGACTTCCACCCTTGGGGAACGAGCATTTGCTTGTTTCTTTCTCTGCCTCCCTCTCCCCACCTCTGAAGCCAACCATTCCCAGTCCTTTTCCAGATGGTGTCACACAGATTCTACAAAAGCCAACTGTGACACAGACACACCTCGGGATAACACTCTTGCAGTAAATTCTACAGGGTTAAAAAGTAGAACGATTTACTAGACTGAAAAGTGGGCTTTGTTCAGATTGCAAAAGAATTTCTCCAAAGGTCTCTGAAATGCTTTGCCAAGGGGCTTCTCTGTCCCCACAGAGCCCCTCGTTGGCACTACACAATGCCAGGGTGTGGACCGAATCTGCGAGGGGCCACAGACGCAGGTTTCAAGTTGCTTATGTGCCTATTCCACCTCAGCTTCCCTTACTGCTCAGAGAAGGAAAAGTGCAAGAAAAGCAAAACAGAGCATGCACATGGAAAGAGAGAGGGAGCCTGGGGCTGAGAAGGAGCTAGGTGTGGACAGGAGAATCATCAGCTCTTGGTAGAAAGGAAGGAGCCCGCAGCAGGGTGCTAGGAGCCGCCTCTAAGGGTGACCGCTTATGCTAACACCTTTTATGGATTCTACGCTCAGATCAACCACTGAATGACAACTTGGGGAGTTCAGCATAACACAGTAAGGTGATTAGGGCTAGAAAGAACAAATTGTATAGAAACGGTAAAAGACACACAATGTGCAGCGTGGAGGGAAGGCACATGACCATCTTTAAGACAATGAAGAACTCTTACAGAAAGACAGCGCCCAGTGCTTCCCTGTGGACAGATACCAGTGTAGGCTGGTATTCCAGAGGACTCAAGTGGGAAAGGCCTCAGGCCTCAGCGCCCTGCTGCTCTGCACACCTAAGGTGGGGAGGAGAGGTTGGAATGCCCATCAGGGTAGATGAGAAGCTAGTCTAGGAAATGTCTAGACAGAAATCAGCAGCTTAGAGACAGAATATAGATAAAGCTAAGAAGCAACTGACAGTAACTCTCAAGCCAAAGCTATCTAACCTGTGGGCTGTAACTTTCCCTCATTAAAACCCTCCCATAGCGTCCTTTGATCTGTAGTTTAATGCTCCCCTGTCCTTCACTCTGATAGCTCTCTTCCTTGAACAAATGACTGCCTGTTTAATTGAAACATGAGACTGATATCTTCTCACTTTATTACTGTGTATATGCACTCCCCAAAATCCCAATAAAAAGGCCTTGAGCATCTGACTCAAGGCCACACCCCTCTGCCTTGCTAAAGGTGGATATGGTTCGTCTCTCTAGACCACAAGTAAGAAAGTGTCTGTGTGTGAATTTATTGTGCCTTCCCTCCCTTTGTCTGCTGGACCCTAGGCAGTCGGGTAAAGTCCCTGCTCAGGGAACTCCCAGTCCACTGTGCTGTGGCTCCATTCTGGGTCACAACAATTCCCCATCAAGGGACAAGCAGATGGTCGCAGACAAGAAAACTTGGGCTGGGTAGAAGAAAGTACTTCTGGTGGTGCTTCTGCTAACTTGTATGATTGGCAGTGGCAATAGAATTAGCTTGCCGGAGGATTTCAAAACTCTGAGAGGTCCTTACCAGTCTTCTGGGGTTCACATCAGGTGCTCTAGGTAGAGGTGGCAAACATTCTCTTAAATACCTTGCACCAGAAGGATCTGTGATTTCTCTGCTCCTTTGCACCCTCGGCAAAAAGAGAAGCCAGGGGATGACATGCTAATCAACCAGGCTGCCTGCTCAAGGATCGCTCTTCACAAGTGAGGAAAGGAGGAACTGAAAACCAATAGATAAGTTCAGGACTGGGCCCTGCCTTTTCTTCTGCTCTTGGGCCCTCTCTGCAGTGGGCTGTCTTGTACTGGTTTCCCACTGGGGCAAAGGCTACTGCACTGTATTTTTGGTTTCTTCTGTTTGACGTGGTTTGAGTGTCTGGCTCTCTCCAGGAAGGCATGGGAAAGAGGCTCTTTTCCTCGGCTTGGCTCTGAGACAAAATCCTTTCTTAGGAAGATTATTATTATTCACATTATCATTACAGATGAGGCAGTAAGAATTCCCAGTTTACCCCGCTGTCTCATTGGTCCCCCACCCTCTGTCTGGGAATTTAGGCCTTCTGTGTATAACCACATGAGGTTTGTTCTAGCGTCAAAGATCACCCCTCACTCAACTGGATGTGAAGACACTTACTTAGAAACCAAAGAGAAAGGGCACATTCCTGTTACCCAAAGAACTGCAGCCAGGCTGACGGTCTCCTATTGCCCAGGAGCAAGTCTGATTATTTCAATGACAGTAAGACCAGGTGAAAGGGGACCAGGTCAAAGGGGAATTCCAGGCCCCCGAATTAAGTGTTGCCACAAGATTCCTGCTTGCTTGCACCCTTGTCCCACTCACTTTTCCGAGTCTTCCAGATGCTGCAGGGGCTGTGAACATGTGACCAGAGTAATAGCCACACTTGTTTGGTGCTTATAACAAGCCAAGCATGCTATACAGCACTGCATCTCGTATCACAGATGAGAAGGTTGATTAAACCATTTGTCTGGGTCACACAGTTCGCTAGAGATAGTGCTGGGACTTGAACCCAGTTCTAGCTCACTCTAGAGCTCATGATCCTAACCATTCTGGTATCCTGCCCACTCCACCTAGGCCGCTCCCCAGCTCGGATCCCAGGGATTAACAGCAAAGGTCCCCTCCCTCCACGAGACTTTAGTTTAGTGAACAGCTAATTAGGGGGCTAAATAAACCTATCTCAAGATTTTTGAAGAGCTCTATTATAGGTTAGTCAGTTCTATACTGATGTAAGTTCTTTTCAAGTACTCATGGGTTATTTTCCTATTTCATCAGGAGGTAAAAGTGTGCTCAGGGCACTGTACATTCTGGGATCTGTCAGGTCAGGTTATGTGACTGATTTCAAGTCTCAGCCCTCATAAGGACGGCTCCTACATCCCTCCAAGTTCTGCCTCCCATACCCTTGGCCCTCAAATAAGGCAGAGTTCCACCTGTACTATGATTCAGATGTGAGCAGCACAGGATTGAAAGGTGAGGTATTGATTTAGAGAAGGGGGCTCACAAACTTTTTGCATTCTGGATGCCTTCGGTAGTTCTGGTGATGCCTGGGAATCTCTTCTCAGAATAATATTCTTAAATGGAAAGAAAGGATTCCAAGTAAAACCAATTATGTTGAAATACATGTATAGTTACCAAAAATTTTTAAAAGATAAATTTCCAATATAAAAAGACACATGTTTCTTTGTTAATGTATTAAATAACAAAAATTGAGTACAGTACCAAAATTTTAAGGCCAAACAATGCTTTGGAGATATCTGCAACCATCCTCATGTTACTTGAAAATATCCCTGGTTTCTCATGGTGGGCCAAGTCACAGAAAGTGCTAATTCTGCTGCGCTTTGTTGCCCATGTTTGCGAAAGAATAACATGATAAATTTCAGTTAGGAGTCTGTGAAAATAAAAATCCAATTCTTTTCCCCATCTAAGTTCATGGACCCTTTGGAATTCCATCTTCAAGCCTCTGAGACTCCAGGTTAAAAACTCATGATTAGAGCAAGGGAACATTTGGAAAAAGAAAAGAAACACAGGGGACCCCGCCTGCATGCAGCTGGAGGCAGCGCTGACCATTGAGAGAGGGCCCTCCGATTCTTGGTCAGCCCCTGGAATCGGGCCCCCAGAATTCTCCCAGATGCTCCAATTCTCAAATAGATTGTTTCTATTTTCCTCCCTGGACACCACACAGAACTCTGAGAGATTTTCTCAAGCGTTCCCTGTAGTTAAACTTATTATTACTAATTCACTAGTAAAATTCCAAATGAGAAGTGGTGCTGATGGCTCTGAAGTTCATCTGTCGGAGTGGAAGTACAGGACACGGACCCTAGAGAGGCTGAGGGGGTGAGAAAGAGCTGGCTCGGGGAGACTGGCTTAGTTCTTTATCATAAGGAAGCCACCAAAGCTGCGGTGGTGGAGAAAGTCTTCAGAGTTAGCCCCAGAGTGATAGAATGTGCAGAGTTGGAGGGGGCGTTTACCTGGAGGATAATCTGGAGGAGGGGAAGCCAAGCTTCACAGAGCTGCTGCGGGGAGGTGGGAACCTCAGAGCCACACCATTTGCGGAATATTCCTGGGAGGCAACTGGTCAATCCCTGTAAGCAGCTAATCTGTAGGGCATTTCTGACACGAGTGTCCATCGTCCGTCTCGACAACCCTAATGCTGAATTGGACTGAGCTGACAAAAAGTATTAGGTTTGGCAGCTCTAAAATCATCAACTGGAAGTGCAAGATGGGTCCTCAGGGAGCATCTCATTCAGTGGCCCTTAACCTTTGGCTCAGGGACCTCTGACAATCACTGACAAGCAACTTTTAGCTCCCGAGAAATTCCTCAAGCTCATTCAGGAACTTTTTGAACTTCAGGAACTTTTTGAAGCCTTTACAGGTTAAAATTTTGTATCTAACTGTCCTTCCTCTATTCATAGACAACAAAACTGAGGCCAGAGGAGTGAGCAACTTTCCCACAACCACAGGCACCCATGTTCAGTGTCCCTGCTGCATAGGTCACAGCAGGCCCAGGAAGGCACACGGCCAAGGACTCGGACCTGGCAAGGTTCCAAGTCACTGGAAATTGCTTCTCTTCTTCACATACCTTAGTTCCTCTTCCCGCCCCACACTCTGCCACAGGCCTGGCTCAGAGGGAGGCTGCACCGTCTGTAGGTTATCCTTGGGGACATGCCACTAGCCTAGAACACCATCTATCCTACTTGCTGTAATGAGGATACTGCCCCTCCTTGCTCAACCTGGGCTCCCAAAGAGGCTGGTCCTGTTATTTAAGACTTTATCTCTATACAAATATTAAATGCAGAGAGTACAGGCATGGGAAAGTTAATTAGTATTATTATATCTTTAATTCTAGTGCTGCTCACTGACAGAGCCCTTTTGTGCCAACCTGCAGCCCAGAACAAACCTTTGTGATACCTACTTGGACAAATCCCTCTGCAGCAAGGGTGTTTCTTATGCAGAAAAGGGAAGAGCATCTCTCCTTGGGGCTAAAAAGCCTGGCAGGTAAGGCTCCTGCACGACAGAGCTCCTCAGTGTGGCAGCCCCTGGGCACTCAGTTCACAGCTAAAATGACCAGGCCCTCACTAGATGAGGATGATCTGCGGGAAGCTGCCCCAGATGGCTTGTATATTGTTCTCCAGAGACGAAAGGGGGCTGGGAAAACATGGAATTTAACCATTTTATTAAGGGCCTGTCTTGTTAGAAAAGGTCAATACAAGGGTCCCAGAGGGCAAGTATAACCAGGTAGAGAACATCCGGAGAATGCCCACCACTACTACTGCCACCAACATGCAGAGACCGAATGCTTTCGACACCCTCTTGCTGCTGTTCCGATCTTTTGGAGCCTATATTTGAATCATGAGAGCATTATTCAGGAATTATATTTCTGTTCCCCAAACTGTAAGCATCATGCCTACAAAGAAACAGCAGCTTCTCGTGTTCAGGCTTGCAAATCCAAGTCCCCAAAGTAACATGCAAGTTCCAAAGCCTGTTTGTACAAAGTAGGGTTAGACTACACGGACACTACAAAGCAATTTATGTAGGGACAGCATCTGTCTCCCCAAGTACATCATCTACCTTCAGTAATTTGGATGCGGAGTATACTGGGAAGGATCATTACAAGGGAGGCTCAGCCACTGGGCAGAGTGTCTACCACCTGCTTAAACTACCCTGTCACGTGGGAGAGGTGGAAACCAGGGGACGAATGCCCAGGGCGAGCATGCCATTATGGAGGGAGGGTGTTCCGTGCCATTGTGGACCACTCTGCGTGGAAGCTACAGGGTGTGAACTCCAAGATGGTGAGGGGGTGAGAAGGAAGCCAGCTTGGGAGCCTGGCCAGATGGTGTCGTGGGTGCACCACTGGACCCTGGGCCCACTGTACCTCTCAGGCTTTGCTTCCTCACTAGTAAAATGAAGCATGGACAGACCATCTCTAAGACCCAGGCAACCTCATGCTCCTTATGAGGCAGGCCAAGAAAAAGCCATACCGGCTGGGAGCATCAAGATCCTGCTACTTCTTTCATACGTTTAACAACACAGCTTCTTCCTCACCCCCGGCCCTGGGGTGAGTAAAATTCTCAAGGTTAAAAGCTTTTTCCACTTACGCTAAAATGTGGAAGAGAAAACCGATAAAGGGATGTGAACGGTTACTTAAGATTTCTCGAACAGGCTGAAGGAGCTAAATAAAGGGTTCATGATTATTAGCCCGGGACAGCCTATCATCACTTTACACGACAAATTGTATTGCATGTCAGAGCACATGGAACATGCACGATAATTTATCAGTCAGGCCCCAGAAAATTGTACAGTACGGATGGCTCTGCAGGCCCGCACATCCCTGCCACGCCGGCCCTCCCTCAGCCCTGTTGGAGGGACACTGCCAAGAGAGGCCTCTGATCTAGGCTGGGTTAAAAAAAGCACTTTACAAAAACCCAAAATGAATTGAAATATTTCTGTGACATTTATAAGTAAACAACCAAAGCAGAAAACAGTATTTTTCTCGCTGTTCTCTTTCCCTCCTGTGGTTTTTCACCATTCTCTAGGTAGTTTCCTAAATATAACCACAAACAAGAAAACTAGATTTGTGCAGGAAACATAGAACTGACCAGGAAGACAAATGCAATTGACTGGGGTGACCTGTGACTTAAAAAAAAAAAACAATCAACAACCAAGAACCACGAAGCAAACACGGACCGGGCAATGTAGATTGAGCAGCACACAAGGTGGTGGTGGGGGGAGCATTCTGCTCCAATATTTCATCACTGACCTGCTTAGAACTGCCAGGGCATGAGGACAATACAAAGACCAACTTTTTGTCAGTTTCATGATTGTGTTTAAATTCTCCCTAGACGACATACCTGCTATTGCCCGTACAGTGCGGACGGCTCCCCTGGGCCTGTCCTTCGTCATGCTCCGCATACACTGGTTGATACAAACGGCCTTCAGTTTGATAATTTGAAGGATCAAGAGTAATGAAGGCAGGTGGTTTTGTGGGAGGCCTAGGCCAGCCCTGTGGGGTTCTGAGGGAACGTGATTATAAAAGACCCTAAGTTGGATCAGTCTGGAGAGATTCCTGAGGCTGCCCGCCGATGAGGCCACCCAAACCAAGTACACACAGAGGGGCCTGTGCATCTCGTGGGACACCCTGAATCCTCCTAGAAGGCATTTTTATTTTCCCAATTTCTAATGCTGTTTATCCCTCTAGAGTCCACTCATAAGACCTGGTGCTGCATTCATTCCCAAGTAGTTCCTCAGTTGTGATGATGAATTCCATTCTTCCTAGCTTTTATTGTCATTACTGCCGGAAAAGACTAAAATCCAAAGAAGGGTGAATGATTTCAGTGAGCCCCTGGGAGAATAGAAGTCACAGCTCAGCTCTGCTGGGGACAACACTCTTCACCCCACCCTTGTCTAGACTTGAGATCTCTGGATTGCTTGGCAAGTCCCATTCACTCAGCTCCTCTGCCCAAGGGCTCACGTGGAGACCTTGGGACTTCCTTATCATATTTTCCCACTAGGAGAGACAGTGAAATTCTCCAGTGGGACAGAGGGATGCCTTGGCCCTGTTCTACAGAATGGCATGGAGTAAAGGAAAGAGCTCCAGGAGCCAGACAGATCTTGCCTCCCTTCTCTTTCTTACAATGGTGTGGACGTGGGGTGGCTGTGCAAGGCTGTGCACTTTACTCAGCTGCAAAATGGGATGCTATGCCCTGCCTTTTAAGTGGGTGGTGTGGACTGCATGAGATAAAGAGCATAATACATGCTTAATGCACAGTATCTGTGGCTGTGGTGAAGGAACAGGCTGGATATTTTTCAGTATTTTCTGCTGTCTCACCACAATCAAAATGGCAGTGTGAGTGATGCTGACAGCACATGAAATAAACGCGAAAATCTTCTGCCCTAGGGGCCAACCACACATGCTGGTGGCCTGCAGAACGTGGGCAGGGGACACCCTACAGGGCTGGGCCAGACAGTAAATTCCTTGAGGGCTGTGAGTGGGTCAGGGGCAAAGCCATGCTGTTGCAGCTGGGCCCATTTGTGTTTTGTCACTGTGTTTGTCCTCGCACTGCATGAGAGCCCTGGGTCTCAGAGGCACATCACGTCTCAGAGGCTCTGCTGAGTGTCCTCCCAGCCTCGCCAGAGTAAGTCGTGCCCATAGAGAGGGACTAGGAGGGGAGGGCACTGAGCCCTCACCACAGCACTGCTTCCAGGGTGAAACCCACAGCTAATGCTGGCATCTAAGTACTATCTATGGGTTCCCAGGACAGCCCCTTTAATTTCTCCTTTTGTTGGCTGGGTCCCAGCCCTCCCTTCTCCTCCAGGCCCCTCCTCAAATACCAAGCCAGCTGGGAAGCTGCCCCACCCCTAATTATTACCCCAGGGCTGCCAAGATGAAGGCTCCACCCCGCGGAGGATGGTGGCAGAGCTCAGAACGTGTCAACAGCAGCAGCAGGTGGGCCCGGCAGAAAAGGCCAGATTATCTTCTCTGTGATTACTGTCATCCATCTCCAGCCAGCAGGCAGGGAGCCAGCATGCTCGGTGCAGGCTGGGAGGCTTTGTGCTCTCGGGGCGCTGCAGCCTTTCACCCCATCTCTGCTGAAGGGGGTGGGCATTCTGTACAGGAAGGAGTGCCCAGGAATACACTTTGCTAGCCTCAGATATAAGACCCTTTAGTCCAGATAAAGCTCTACGTGTTCGTGGGTTGGTCTTGCCCTCCACACACATCCCCAAGGGAGAGGATTCCTTTGGGTAGGCAAACACAACAGGGCACAACCCCCAGCCTGTCACAAAAAGGCAGGACAACCTTATCAGCAGCAGCTCCCAGAGCAATCCTTGTACATTTGTCTGTCTGTCCAGCTGTTCATCCATCCAATCACATGCTCACTTTTGCACAGAATGCAGTCAATGCCAATGTCGTGCCATTTGGGGGGACATGAAGGTGAACTTCACTTCTGCCCTGTTTCCCCCTCCTTCCCTAGATGCAGGGCCTTGGGGCGTCATCCACTAGCATTTTGTAAGGACTTTGCAACAAGCCTGAGGAGAAGGGGTGCCAGTCCTCACACTTGGAGGCTCAGAGTTCAATGAATTGCCCAAAGTCACACAGTGGGGCACAGAGCTGGGAGTCTGAGCTGGACTTCTGACCCAGGGTGCTCTCTCCAAGAGTGGTTTCTAATGGCAAGAAAGACACCACATCCTCAAGCAATGGTTGAGAGTATGTAAGGGGCAACTGTGGCCTTGGGCTCAGCGGCTCCTCCCACTGGGCAATCATGGCAAGGCAGCCAATCTTCCTCAGATACCTGTAGTGCCAGCCCCGTGCTAGGTGCCGGAAGAGATCCACTTTCTTCACCCCTTCTAATTTGCTCCCTTGGTTCTTTTTCACAGTGTCAAGGTTGGCTTTAGTCTTTGATGATGCTCCCATGTGGGAAGGTCCTGACTAATTTCAGCTCTGGGATAAAAGACAGCTCTAAATCCAGTGACCTAGTCCACATCTCCTACTTTGCAGTGGAGACAGCCTGAGTCACCTGTGAGCTCCAGGAAGTCCCTGGGGCTAAAGACTCTTAGTTGATTACATCATCACTGTCAGAAAGGCACGGCACTGTCTCTAACTTCATATATTAAGAATCATACTAAGACAAGGACTCAGTTTAAAAGTAACAATAAAAAGCATCCTTAGGGGACGATGTACGGAAAGGAGAGACAGAAGGGGCCTGGAAACTCCACAGGTGACAACTTCAATATTAACTATAAATGGGAAGTTGAAAATATCTCCAAAAGGAAACACCATCAATGAAGGGCTTTGTCATTCATGGAATATCAGTGAATGTGACCTTAAAGACCTCTAGTCCAGCGCCTTCATTTTGTAGTAAGAAAGCTAAGGCTTGGGCTGCTCATGGCAAATGCCACACATATGGCACCACTGCGGCTGGAGGCCGGGCCAGACCCAGAGCACGCCTCTCCAGAGTGCCATTTGACTGAGCCATGCTGCCAGGCATCCTTCTTCGTGGTTTCCCACACTGAGCCTGCCTGTATCCCATAGATCTCCCCATACCCACTCCACAGAAGAGCTCCAGGAAGACAGTGACCCTTCTCCTGGAAGGTCTTAGCCATGCTCAGCACAGCCATGTCCACTGGAAGGAAGGGGAACACATGAAAAGTGAGCTCTGGAGACCCAGGTCCACATTCCAGCTCTGGCATTCCCTAGCCCACTGACCTCTCTCACCTTGTTTCCCTCTCTGAAATAAGGGGGATAGGACGGCTCCTGTGGCTCAGTGGGTAGGGTGCCAGCCCCATATGCCTAGGGTGGCAGGGTCAAACCCAGCCCTGGCCAAACTGTAACAAAAAATAGCCGGGCATTATGGTGGGCACCCGTAGTCCCAGCTACTCGGGAGGCTGAGGCAAGAGAATCGCCTAAGCCCAGGAGTTGGAGGTTGCTGTGAGCTGTGACGCCACTGCACTCTATTGAGGGCAACAAAGTGAGACTCTGTCTCAAAAAAAAATAAAAATAAAAATAAAAAAAAAATGAAATCAGGGTGATAACCTTATCTCTAAAAGCTTTGGTTTAAGATTAAAGCACAGATTGTCACTGGAAGTACTTATGACATCGTCAGACTCTGCAGCTCTCCTGCCATGGATCCAGGATGTGGAACGCCCCACCTCCCCAAAGAATTCAGCTTCGGGTAGATGCGTGACTTTGAGATTGAGGAAATGAGCTTCAATCTTGATATCTGCTTTCCTGACTGTGCTGGATAGGGCGTTGGGGCTAAGGTTGCCTGGAGATGGCTTATTTGTCACCTAATACTAATGTTTGTCATCCCTGCAGCTGTGGTTATTACCTACTATTAGTATTCTCTGTCTGCTAAATGGATGGCTGAGGGGCCCACCCTGGAGTGGACAGAGGGCAAGGAGGACAAGCTGTGGTGGTAGGAACCTGTATGGGAGTGTGAGCCGGAGGGGACCTTGACCTTCTGTCAGGGCCTTGGAGTGGGAAACCATGGGGAATTGCCCCCCTATAGTCTGGCCCACAGAAGGGCAACAGGGCACAGACCTGGAACACTATTGTGGGTGGCAGAGTGTTGGTGGACTTAAGCGGTGTACTCTGGCCGTGTTTCCGGCATGTCAGCCTGGCACAGAGTTGTCGATGAGCAAACAGTGACACTCAGTTTCCAGTCATGGGAAAACAAGCAGGGCTTAGGAAGGCATGAAAAATTTAAGAAGGCCCCAATGGGAGCCAGAAATAACACAGAAGTAGAAAATGCTAAAAGCAACAATTGCTGCCATAATAAAAACTTCAGTATTACCAAAAATGATGGCCAAATTTCCCACATATTGAAATCAACATTCTACTACTAGAAAATTCCAGCATACCAGGGAAAAATGGCAGGACCCACAGGAAGGTAGAGAAGATTAACCAGAGAAGGAGGAGAAAATAAAAATGAGTGCTGGCGAGTAAAAGGGCACACGGGAAGGCCACTAGTCTGGGGGTTTGGGGAGGGGCACAGGGGCTGGCGGCGGGGTCAGGGGCTGCATTCCAGCATCAGAGGCCCAGGCCCTAACTGGCTGTTTTGTAACGGAGGCCAAGTCACTTTACCAGTTTGACAACTGAGTTTTCTCATCTGTAAAATAAGGATTAGACTTGGAAATCAAAGGCCTTGCTGGTTCTAGAATTCTAAGAAGAGGAATTTGCAGCATCCCATGAAAGTTGGCATAACAAAGTTCACCAGGCACAGGAGAAGAAAGATGGGATTGAGTTTGTGAATTCTGCCCAGGATGCCCACACCGGCCTGCACATTCTGCCTGGGGAATGTGCTTGTCCTAGAGCAGCCTCCTTGTTGCAATCAGTCCTCAGTATCACCTCCAGGACCTCTGCTGGCCACTCGCCTTATGCCCTCCCCCATGACTCTCCATCAAGTCGCCCTGTTTATGTTCATGTTTCTGTTATTTTCCTTTTTTTCCTTATTACCTCTTTCCCCCATTAGAATGCAGATGCCCAGAAAGGGGCACTCTGGTCAGGGCTCAGGGTCTAGAACAGAGCCTAGCACATGGAGCAGCTCAGGGGACACCTGTTGAATAAATAGTGATAATAAGTAATATAAACAAAAAAACATTTTCCACAGGGAAAATTGTAAGGTATCCAAATAAAGGGTTGGGAGAAAATCATGGCTCCTCCTTCACTGAAGGTCTTTAAAAACCAGCAAGATGCTTTCCTGTTGGCAATGACCTGGATCAACATCACTTCTGGCACAGAAAAGACCAAGAATGTGCCCCAGAACCACAGGCCAGCTTCTTTCTTGAGACACGAAAGGCTGGCGCCCTTCGCTTCTCCAGAGGGTGACTCAAGGAGGCTATGCATAATGGATCCACCAGCCCCTCCGGAGGCTGCTCCTGCACCCATTGTACCCTTGCTAACAAGTCCTTGGAGGGAAACTTCAAGCAGAAAACACGGCCCTCTTAGGCTAGTGCAAAGAGCCACTACCACTGGTCAGCCCCAGGCCCTGCTTCTGGTAGAAGTTCTCCCTGGCCACCAGCCAAGTCTTCTGGTCAGGCCTTGAGGGACCAATAGCATGGCCCTGGGTGAACTGGACTTGGAAAGGGGGAAGACAGGAATTGACTGGCAAAATTACATCTTGATCTGAAATGAAATCAGAAGTAATATTTTATTTTTGTAGGATGCCAAAGAAAGGATGTGTGAATTTATTATTATCATTACTGTTGATATTTTAGTGATGTGGGGGGATAGAAGGCAGGCGGGAAGGACTAGGTGGGCTGTGGGAAAATGGAACGGTTTTCAGAACTACATGTGACCAACTCTCTTGGATGAACTGGATATCAAAGAAGACCTCCTTCAGATCCACCTGTGGTATAAGGTGCAACAGACAACCTGATGTTGCTATAGGAACCAGATTCCTTCCCAGTGCCATGGCAACGGACTCCAAAGTGTGTTAAGCACACAGTCTGCTCACACTCCACACTGTGAGCTGGGGAAGAGAGCAGCAAGAGGTGAGGAAAGGATGGTGGGGAGGCTGTGTGCAGATATTTTCCTAAATCAATTAGCTGAAAAATAAACGAAGCTCACTTTGAATGCAGATAATCCCAGGGGCTGGATGTCTTCAGTAGAATGACTCTGAGGCATTGAGGACATGATCAAACTTTTGGGGCCCATCTGTGGTTTCCTACATCATAAACTATCAGCTGTAATCATAACATGGTGCTTCAGTGAGGAAGCTTTCCTTCCAGGATCAAGTTAAACAAATAATCAACAAATAAATAACAAAACCAACCTCCCCCCAAAGCTAAGTATGGCCACTCTGAAGCCCAAGATCAATAGTCTATTTCCTTCACAAATTTCTAAGTGACGACGAATTTCCTCACCATCTGGAGGAGGACAGAAGAAAACTATCGCACCTGCTCCCCATGGAGAATTTTAAGGATTGACGTTAGTTTGTTTGGCCTTGTTGATAGAGCTGTCCTACCATCAGTGCTGAAATGTGGATCCAAGAAGAATGGGCCTCCAAACAGTCTGCAATTCAATTCTGCAAATCTCAACAACATTGTCCTAGAGTCTGACATAAGAAAGGCAGTTATTTCTTCGCATGTGTCTCCCATGTGGTATATATTATTGCTGAGCTTTCTATATCATTAAGCTACAGGCTTAAGAAAATCTCATTTCTTTTCCATTGACATAAAGCAGTGGTTCCCAACATGTGATCCTTGGAGCAGCAGTAACAGCAGTGCCACCTGGGAGCTTGTTGAAAAAGCAGATTCTGAGACCCCTCTCCCCAAAAGAGACTTACAGAATCAGAAATTCTGCGGAGGAGCCAGTCAATGTGTTTTAACAAGCTCATTAGGTGCTTCTGTTACAAGCAAAGGTTGAAAACCACTGGCCTGAAGAGTCTGTGCAACCTTCCATGCTTTTTTCCTGCCCCACCCAGGCCTCCTGTCTGTCATTGACAGGATTGCAAAATCTTACAGCTGGAAGAGATGCTCCATGCCTTTTAGTCTGACTTCTGCCCAGTGAAGCTTCTTGTCACTTGTTGAGGTTTTTTTTGTCCCATCTTGCATCATTTTGCAAGATGAAAGTTTGACTTGCATGGTTCTAAAATCTGCCTCCCTTTAATTCCTACCCAAGAACTAGTTCTTCCTGAGCCACCCAGAATCAATCCAATTTTCCATCCTCACAACAGTCCTTCATGTATTTGAAATCAGCTATTACCATGCCCCTAAATATCCTCCTACCCAGGTAAAATATCCCTACATTGCTCTGCAGTTCTTTATGTAACAGGGTTTCCAGATGGTTCCCTGAGGCTCCCTCACTGGATGTGACCAGCTGAAATGAAGACACTCCTTGATCCTTTGAAAACACGGAGAGCAATGCCCCAGATGCACTGACCTGTACCGGGGACAGATCACCATGAAGGCGACCTGCCCTGCTCTGGTCACAATCACAACATCAAGCCCAGGTCAGTGAAACCTCTCTGTTCTTTTTCATAAATGTAATACCTAACTCAGTCCTCTTTCATTTCCATTTTTTGAGCCTGAGCTCATATCCTTCCATTTCTAATAATAAATTAATCTCATTAGTTTTGGTCTAGAATTTGTATTCATATACTATTGGATTTATTTTTATACTGTACAGAAAATGTGATGTTATGCATATTTATTTTCCTTTTAAACTTTGTTCAAATTCATATGCTGTCCATATGTTTTATAACCTCCTATTAATGTAAAATGAGCATTTCGACTTGTTGGCTTCAAGAACATAACTTTTATTAGCTCATCATACGAATTATAACACGATTTATTTAAACATTCCCCTTTGATGTTAGGTTCTTTCCAATTTTCTTTTTTTTTTTTTGCTGTTATACATAATGCTGCAGTGAACATCACTGTACATAAATATAAATCTTTGTCTAATTATTTTCTTAGGCCAGATTCCTAGAAGGAAAATTACTGGTAAAAGGGTATGCACATTTCAAAGACCTTGATACATATTGCTAAATCATTTCTAAAAAGGTTATAATTTTTTTTCTCTTTCTACCATAATCTATGAAAGCCTACTTCACCACACTTTTGCTAATGCATTGTTTAAAAAAACCTATCAATTTAATAAGTAAAAGACTGGCATCTTGTTTTGTTTTTCTCTTTAACTAGCGAGGATGATTTTATTTTATTTTTTATTTATTTATTTTTTTGGTTGCAGCCATCATTGTTGTTTGGCGGGCCCAGGCTGGATTCGAACCCACCAGCTCAGGTGTACATGGCTGGTGTCTTAGCCTGTTGAGCCACAGGCGCCGAGCCAGCGAGGATGATTTTAAAAATATATGTCTTGTCCCTAATTATCAGAGAAATGGAAATCAAAACCACCCTAAGATATCTCCTAACCCCAGTGAGAATGGCTCACATCACGAAGTCTCGAAGTTGAGAAACATTTTAAAGTTCTTTACATCAATTGGAGGTAATTTTAAACTGATTTTGTAAGAGAAACAGATTATGTTTTCTTTCCTTTTTTTTTTTAATAATTTTATTAAATCATAATTGTGTACATTGGTGCAATCATAGGGCAGAATGTGCTTCATATACAATCAGAAACATTTTGATCGTACTGTGAGAGATAGCCTTCATAGCATTTTCTTAATCACTATA
>CAUYRH010072186.1:0-36457 GCA_963574655.1 Perodicticus potto
GCACGCTGTCTCCCTGTGTCCCCAAGGGGAAGTTCCTGGGTAGATCCCACCTGCCAGAGATGCCTGAAGTCCTCTCTCCCCAGTCTCACCGTGCCCAGCCACAAGGAAGCTGTTACTCGGCTGCCATCTTGCTCCGCCCCCAAGATATAGATCTTAAAGAAATACCTTATTCAGGAGAGAAAAGACTTTGTGGCCGTCTAGGTGAAAAATACTAGAGGTCTTGGATGCAGTATATATAACACAAATGATCCAGACCCAAAGGAGAAGGTGCTTTGCAGATGATAAGCTGGCTGGCTGGAATATAGAGAAAAATGAAAATAAAGCAAGTTGAAAAAATAGGCATCAGAAACATGAGGAGGCTCTGATAAACAGAAAACTGGTTTGGGGAAGTATATTAGTTCATTCAGATTACCATCTTAAAATGTGGTAAATTCAATTTAATTAATGAAAATAAGCTTATCAAGTGGATAAGGGGTGAGGGGGGAGACATTTCTGTTAGAAGGAAGTTCCAAAGAACTAAGGCATGGAAAATGCAGTCATTTCACACAAAATCTGCATACCAATGTTATTCATAATTGCCAAAACTCATAAGCAACCAAAATATCTTTCAATGGATGAATGAATAAACATTCTATGGTACAATTATCACCCCTTTTCTGTGGGGGATAAATTCCAACAATCCCCGGTGGGTGTCTGAAACCAAAGATAGTATCAAACTCCAGAGATACTATATTTTTCCTATACATCATACCTATAATAAAGTTATAATAAAGTTTAATTTATAAATTAGGCACAGAAGAGATAGTAATAACTAATAATAACATAGAACAATTACGACAATATACTGAAATAAAAGTTATATGAATGGGATCTCTCTTTCTCTCTCTAAATATATTATACTGTACTTGTCTTTTTGTGATGTGAGATGATAAAATGCCTATATGATGAGATGAAGTCAGGGGAATGATGTAAGCATTGTAACATGGCATTAGGCTATTATTAACCTTTAGATGATACATGTCAGAAGGAAGTTCATCTGCTGTGGATGATCCTAGATCATCTGGCCATGACAATGATGATTGCTGGATGTTAGGAGAACTATTGATGACTCACAGGTATGTAGCACGGACAGCATGGGTACACTGAACACAGAGGTGAGTTATGTCCCAGAAGGAACTAAGGAGGATGACAAGAGATTTCACCATACTATCAGAATGGTGCACAATTTAAAACTGATGAATTATATATTTCATATTATATATTATTAATATTTACATTTAACATTTAATATTTCCATGGTCAACGTCAGGTAACTTAAACTGTGGGAAACACAACCACTATACCACTGGCGGGGTGGCTTAATACAGAAATGAATTCTCTATCAGTTCTAGAGGCTAGAAATCCAAGATTAAGGTCCATCAGGATTGTGGGTGTCTGGTGAGGGCTCTCTTACCAGTGTGCAAGTGGTTGCCTTCTTGCTGTATCCTCACATGTTCTTTCCTCCATGGTGAGCAGAGAAAGAGCTCTCTAGTCTCTTTCTCTTCTTATAAGGGCAGTAGTCCCAGCTAATTACAGCCCTACCTTTATGACCTCATGTAATGTTAATTATCTGGTTAAAAGCCCTATCTCCAAATACAGTTGCCCTGTGGCTTAAGGTGTCAACAAATGAATTTTGACGGGGACACAACTTGGTCCATAACAGGATTATTTAACAAACACGGCCTATCTATAGCAGGATCCATCTTATAACAGCATTCTAGACTTGCCTTAGGAAGGTTAATTTAATTCCTCAAAGTCACACAGAAAAATTGTAGAACAGACTTGGAATCTAGGCAGTAAGTAGGATAGACTTTGGAGCCTGTCCTCTTAATCACTGTGCATACTGTCTCCAAGCGGGAATTTTTCATCATTTCTTCCATCAAATAGCTATATTTAATTATTTTTATGTTTTTCTTATGCTCCAGAGTCCTGGCAGTCCTTGTGTTATTTTTGTCACTATTTTAATTTCCCTTACCTTACAAAGACTTACTCCAGTAGATCATAGCACAAGGGAATGATTTTCTTTTCTAAAAGCTGACAGATCAAACACAGGTCAAGTTGTCAGAAGAGTAAATCATTGCAACAATTATCTGTGCAGTTCTAGAAGCACAAATACTTTTAAACACTTATTTACCTAGAAATGCCAATAAAAGATGCATTCAGTGATATCTGATATTTGTAATGTGCAATACTGAGAACATGCTTTCATTGGATCTTGTGGTTTTCAAGGTATTTATTTCACCAGTAAAGATGACATAAACATTTAGTTTCTCATGATCCCACCCTAAATATTGATATGAAATTTGAAATGACAACTCTTAAAATGTCTCCTGTTTAAATATACTAGAGACTTTTTTTGCTAGAAAAGAAAAACAAAAGTGACAAATTTTCATTGAATAGTCTGAAGACATGTTTCCAACAAAATACAGCATCTGACATCTCTTTAGACATCTGACACAGTGGAAATATATTTGATTTTGTGAAAGAAAAATATAAATATGAACATGAAAAGCTAAATCCTGCATTCCTGAATATATCACACATAAGTGGTATTAAAGTTATATCATAACTTGGGATGGATTTTTCAGAACACTATCTCAGTAACGCTGAGAAAAACATTTTCAACAATGCCGCAAGGCAGAGGGTAAGAAGCATAAAATTTCACTTCCCGAGGGTAGAACAGCCCAATATGACAGAACTTTCAGTGTTGGTGGAAATGCCTTTTTCTTATGCTACCAATTCATCATTATCCATATGTGGCTAATTAGCATTTGAAATGCGGTTAGCTTAACTGAGAAACTGAAAGGTTTAAAAACACTTTCAAATTTTTATTTTATTTAAATTCAAATAGCCACATGTGACTGGTGGCTATTACATGGATAATACAGACTTAGAATGCAAAGAAGATGTTCATATATACTTCATTTTTGGGTAGGGGGGAAAGCTTAAGGAAAGAACAAAATAAATTCTTTGAAGGGAATGGTTTGATTGAAGAACAGGGAGGCCACATTCCTAGATTCAGGCTTCTCAGTTTCAGTTTGAAGACCAATAAAATTGGGTACAAACTGCACTACAGTTTTAGCTTGAGAGGCAGTCGCTGAGAGTGAGCAGGGCATTTGACAGGGGAAAGCTGATCTGGCATTTAATCTGGGTGCTCTGTTACCTGCATAAGCGTTCAGCTCTCTGAATTTTTTCAACTGCAAAAGGAAACGGCTGCACTAAAAAAAAAATATGCTAGGGCCTTACTGTTCATAATACTTTACACATTTGTTCAATATACAAGATAATATTAAAACTTTATTTTTATTTTTATTTTTTGATGTAGACAATTTCATTTAGAATTTCTTTTTTCTTTTATTTTATTTTCATCAAACTGTTTAATATAGCCTTCATGGCATTTTCTTAATCACTATATGAAGACATTTATATTCTGCATTTAGTAAGTTTCACCTGTACCCTTCCAAGTTGCACCATAGGTGTGATCCCACCAAAAAATCCACCTTTTCATGAGAGAAGCTACAATAACACTTCAAAGGGTCATGCACATAGGAGGTATATGTAAGTATGGTCAATTTTGCAAACAATATTCCATAATTCCCTAAATTATGCAGGGTGAAAATTAGAAAACTATTACAATCCAAAGCGGTGTTTCTTATATCTCAACTCCCTTCTGACCTGCAGAGAATATCTGCTATGCCATGTTGGAGGTCTACGAACATTCACTAAGGATGAGGTGAAAGTAAGGTGAACACTGGTAATACTCTTGCTTTGCTTGAATGCCCATCCTACCCTTGTATAGAGCAAATATTGGAAATGTTTGTATTTGATGTACCCAGAATTGATATTTGATATCTGAACCCAAACCTACTCCATTTGAATCCCACCGTTAGTGGCATACCATCAGCGAAGACATTCAGAGATTCACTGGCCTCATTCTCTTGCTCCATCATCCTTTTACTAATCACACAGTTACTACCTTTACCATTACTCTAATGCCTCTGCTCTCATTTTATCCTCTATTGACAGTACTTTGATAGAAACCCTTTTAACCTCTGCTCCTAACCTACGGAAAAACTTCTTGACTTGATTCTCCAAGTCCAGTGTGGTCCATTCTAATAAGCCACATTTTTCTCTGCATTATTATTTTCCTAGGGCACACTCTGATCATATTATGACTCCAATTGAAATGTCTACAGGCTCTTGGGATAATACTGAACATAGTTTAGATTCCTTAACATGGCTGTGCCATTTCTTCAGGACATTTTTTGAAGTTGAGCAAAGTATATAAATTATATAAATCTCAATTATCTCTTCTATACAATGGGTTTATAATAGTACTTATGTGGGTTTCCTTAAAGACTAAACAGGATAATTTATATAAAACATAGTATCTGAGGGATACAATGCCTCTGTTAATGCTAAGTGTTGTTTTTTTTACGCACTATTTCAATCATGTCACTCCACATTTTTGTCTTTGATCACATGGTCCTTTCTCTCTGAAATACCATCTCCTCATCTCTTTGTGTCAATTAAGGTGGCAGCTATCTTGCTTCAGGTTTTACAATTTATTTAAGTATGATTTCTTCTCTTTGTGTTAGTGCAATACATATATTTTACTTAGAATTCTCACCTTTTACTGGTTCTCAGATGTATGCAGCTGATTCTTGCTGTTTTTTTTTTTTTTTTGCAGTTTTTGGTGGTGGCTGGGTTTGAACCCGGCATATGGGGCCGACGTCCTACTCCTTTGAGCCACAGGCACCACCCAATCTTGCTTCTTTTATGTCTCCTCTCACTGGTGCTATTTTCCTTTAGCTCTTCATAGAGCTACTTATTGTCATCATTTAGAACTTACATAAAATCCTCTCATCCTCCAGTATTCTTTCTAGTATAGAATCTATTATTATTGCATTTATTGATATATTGCTTCCCAGTGTTTTACTACCCAACTCCTAAGTCCCTCTCAGATACTACAGAACGTTATCTTGATTATGACATGAACCATATTTCTAGGAATCACCATAATGTTCAGCACATAAGAGGTACTAAAATGTAGTTCTTGAATGAATAAATAAATATCAAAAGGACCTCTAAAATTTATATAAATTAACTTTTCTACAGTCATAATAATTATGATACATTCTTTTGATTGTCCAAAGATCAAATCTAAGATGAAAACTATCAATTTACACAAGGAAATGGAAAGACCACTCCACTAAAAAGAGAGTGACTTTTTCTTTGAGGATGCATTGAGCCATCTTTTATGTTCTGTTCAGGTTGCAATTTCTGACACAAACTGTATAACATCACTAGGTTTAAAATCCTGCTCTCTTCATTTTCATCCACAATTAAAAAGCTTAATAAACCATTTCTTTTACAGGTAGGCATATGCATCATTCACGATGTAAGGCATGGGCGAAGTCCAAGGGCATCTGCTTAGGGTAATTGAACTTCACACTGCACACAGGCCCACAGATTTGCTTCTTTACTTTCATGTATTTATATTTTATTTATCCTTCAGATCAAAAAACATAAGAGACATAAATAGAGTATGATTTCATTTGTGCATATGTAGATGTAGGTATGTTAGTTTGCTGATGCTGCCTTAACAAAATATCACAGAGTTGGTTACTTAAACAACAGAGATTTATTTCTCATACTTCTGGAGATTATACATCCAAGATCAAGGCACTGGCAGCTTTGTTTTTGTCTGATGCCTCTCTATCCCTCTGTCCTTGGTTTGCAGATGGCTGTCTGCCTCTCTCTGTGTCCTCACATGCTCTTTTTCTATGAGCAATATCCCTGGTATCTCCCCATGTGCCCTAATATCCTCTTTAAAAAAATAATTAATTTTTCTGTCTATAATTAAGATATACAACATGATATTGTGATACACACACACACAGTGAACTGATTATTACATTTAAGCAATGATTTCCTTTTATAAGGACATCAGTTGTAACACATTAGGGCATAACTTAAGGTCCTCATTTTAAATTGATTCCCTCTTTAAAGGGCCCATCTCCCAACACAGTCACATTGTAAGGTACTGGGGATTAGAGGATCCATATATGAGTGTGGGGGGAGCAGGTCAGCCCATACCAGTTGGATCAGTGGGGAAAGCATTCATTTCCTCACTCAAGTACAAAGAACTCTAGTGAGTGTCTTGGTTCCATTCCCTACTTGCTATTTTCTGCTGGCCTCTGTCTTTTGTATTGTCCAACATCCCATTCAGCTGATCAAACACAACTCTCATGAATTTAAAAGGAGTGGTCCCCTTAGAAGACTTCTATAGGAAAAGGGGAAGCTAGGAGTTGGATGGACATAGTAAGGACTTCAAACAGTAGCTCCAGCACATACTCATGCCTGAAACACTATCTTCCATTGCCCTCCTTCAAATGAGTCTCACCAATTCTTTTTAGAAAACTTTTGACTTCTCTGGCTAAAACACCCCACATTCAGCCTGAAGAATGATTATCATTTATAGTCTTGTGCAAGAGCCTTACTTGTGTGGTGCCCTCGTGTGATTTTGGAAAGGATCTTAGAGAGGCGCTGGTTGTAAAAGAGCAGCAGGAAGCTCTGGTGTGAAATCCCACAGGTTCCCAGGGGACTCCAGCGCTCTGAATACTGCATGTGCTAAAGCTTTGACAGGCCTTCAGACACCTGGGCTCAGGGGTGAGTGGAGCAGCCTCTGGAGACACTATTCCACCAGACAGGCAGGCTGCTAAAAGCAGATTTGTCTGCATGTTAACCAGGCAGCTCCTTCACCAGCGTTACCAAAGAAACAGTGTGGTGTGAGTTTCAACATAGATTTTATTACTCTGTCAGGAAGTGTAGAAATATATTGATGAAAACTTATTATCATCATCATGGTTTATAGGCTTTGGTGCAATGACAATTCAAGGCCAAGCATACTTTGTAAGTTGAAATTTTAAAAAAATAATTATTCCCTCTTCATATGAAATCATTAAAAACAAGAAAATTAAAAAGTCATTAAATAAATATATAAAATGTTATTAAAGCTGAAATGAGATAGAGGAGGAACTTTGGCCTCACATGGAAATAAGTTCATATTCTGACTGAGTATGAGTCTGTGCCGTGGGCATGGGGAGCTTTGGAACATTGATTTCTGTTATCTAAGCTTTAATCAAGAAAATTTTAGAACAATGCTTCTTAAAATAACGCGATAATGGATATTTTTTACTGATGTTACCATTGCTTTATTTTTTTTTTATTCCCAATACCCATAGACTGATATTTTGGCAAAATATAATTTGAATTATCAGAAAAATGAAATAGAAAAATGAAATATAAAAATAAAATGTAAGCCCTATTCAGTTTTGTTACTGTATTAAACAGGTATTAAATTACTTTGCCACAAAAATTTCTAGCCACTTACTCTCAATTTTATTATTTTTCTTCTTGTGTTCTGGTAACAAATTATTCACATGGTTGGAAAAATAAATGCAGTAGAACCTCCATAGTTGATCACCTCCCTACATTGACCACAATGCACAGGTAAGTATCAGTACAGTAGGCTTAGTTCCTTGTATTGACCACCTCTATATATTGACCAGTTTCAGTCCCTTAGGTGGTTAACTTACAGAAATTCTACTGTATAACAGTTATGACTTTTAGAATACATAATGACAGTCTAGATAACTGAACATTAGTTTTTCAAGGGAACATAGTTTGACAGCTGCTGTTACGTATTGTATACATAAGGCATACATATACAATTCCAAAACTAATTCTCTTTAAAAGACACAGTTTTTAGTGCTTAAGTTTTGTTTCTTTTGTTTCTGTTTTCTGTTCTTTGATTTTTTTTTTTTAATTGAGTCTCACTATGTGGCCCAAGATAGAGAGGCATGGCTTCAGCCTAGTTCACAGCAACCTTGAACTCTTGGGTTGAAGTGATCCTCCTACCTTAGCCTCCCAAGTAGGTGGCACTACAGGTACCAGCCAGTATTCCCAGATAATTACCTTTGGGCTTTTTTGTTTGTTCCTTTGCTTTCATTGTAAGTATATTTTAATAAATCATTTATTTCAATTTACTTCTGTCAATTCTCAATGATTTCATAGATTCCATTTTTAAAAAATCCCTCTTTAGTTTGAATTCAGGCACATAATAAATCTTTATGCCTGTTGTTGTGTATAAAGATAACAATTGGCCTGGAAATTTGTTTTGAGTATGTGAGAGAAAATGAGTAACTTTACCAGGCCTTCATAAACTATTCAATGTGGAAAAATAAATAAATGGGAGCCAGGAAAGATGAATGGATAGATGTGTGCATGCTATGTCTAGATGTCTTAACTTCTCTGCAAATCATAAAGGGCTCATCATTCCTCAACCCCATGAAAACTTCAAATTTGAGCATCAAGAACGAACCAAAAATTTTCTTAGAGTGGCTAAGAATTCTCTATAGGCTATTAGTTTTCACCTTAAACCTCAACTCATACTTGAACAGGAAAGGGAATTATGAGGGACCTCAAAACTAATGATTGTCATAATTGTGTGATACACATTTCTTTAAAAATACTCTTAAACTCTGTCTGACATTCCTAGTAAAAAATTAACTGTACCAAATTATCATCATTTTTAGTTCTGTAAAGTCCCAGCACAGTTTTTTATAAGATAGATGTTAACTGTCACAGGTGAGCATAAACTATACTATCATGAATAATTTTCTGCAAGGAATATATGTAGCATTGCACTTCCAGGATGAGGAGACCTGAGTGAAGGTTATACCGTGACAGAGTGTACATTGCATTGCTTAAGTGAATCATTCCAGTACACTGATCCTGTGCAGACACCTCAGAACATCAATACTGAAAACTGCCACAAAGCAGAACTTTGAACATCAGATGAATGGCATTAGTACACTTGAAGCCAACTTACTTTCTGGCTCTTGTTGAAATGACAAAAGAGTTTTCTGTCCACATCTGTGCTTGTACACTGATGGAGACAAGTAGCAACTGCTTCAGGGATTCACATAATTTTTGTTTTTTAGTTCTTTTCATTCCATCCCTCTCAAGCTGTGTTTTGTCCCAGGGGGTTGTTGTTTAAATTCGACCCCTATCTTTGTGACTGCCACATGGAGAGAAAAGTCAGACGAATGGAAGATTTTGAAGAACTGTCTCCAGCAAGAAGCTAGGAAGGTAGTATAATCTATTTTCTATTTAAGTTTTGTAAGGTGCCAAGAAAATGTCCTTCTGTGCAAAGAAAAGACCTCCTTATCCTCTAAGCCCACTGGAGTTCTTTCATAAGACTTCTTGAGCCAGGATACACACCACACAAGGGGCAGTGTCATACTGCAGATGAGTCGTAGGAAGGGAGGCCCATATATAAAGCATGGGATAAACACACCATATCTTTCTCTCCTTTAGAGGTACCCACTTTATCCCATGGAAAGTAAATTTAACTGCTATTTCATGTACAAACAAATACAACAAATACATTAAGAAGAAGAATGAAAATTTCACATGCTTTAAGATAAACATACTAGGAGTTTAGCTTTCATAAGCTACTTATCCATTTAGCTTTTCTTCCTATAACTATTGGGACATAGCTTCATTTTCCTCTATTGATAGGAGAATGTAATGAAAGTATCTGAGCATTCCTGCTAGAGAAAGAGTCACTTCACTGCTAGTAAGATGACAATGACTATGGATATAAGAAACAATCTCCTAGAAACAAAGATTTGTAAACTTTAATTCCTGAAAAAGTTTTACTTTTAGCATAGTACTTTTTTGACTTGTTGTCTCAGGATTCCAACCTCATAGTACACACCAGCAGTATGGTTTCATTCCCCTTTGCTCTACTTCATAAACTCTTGACTGTCTCTAGTCTTTTTACAACTACCTACTATTTTAGTCTTTGAGAGTTGCCATGGACAAATACCATGGTCTGGGTAGCTTAAACAACAGAAATATATTCCCCACAATTCTGGAGGCTGGGAAGTCTAACATCAAGATGACAACTTATTTGGTTCCTAGTGAGAGCTCTCTTCCTTGTTTATAGATGGCCACTTTCTCATTAGGTCAGAGAGAGAGAAAGAGAGAAAGAGAGAGAGAGAGAGAGGGAGATATCTTTTTTTTTTTTTTTTTTTTCATAGAGCCACAATCCTATCAGATTAGGACTTCACCATTTTGGCCTCTTTTAACCTTTATTACTTCCCAAATACCCTATCTCCAGACCCTATCTCCACACTAGGGGTCAGGGCCTCAACAAATGAATTTGGGAAGGAGGTTCAATTCAACTTACAGCATTTTTCCCTGCCTCCATCAAACGTATGCCCTTCTTCTATGAAACATGCATTAATTCCATCCTAATAGTATCAAAATATTATATCATTTGAATATCAAATTTTTAAAGTCCAAAATCTCATCTAAATATCATTAAATCAGATAATGATGATACTCAGTATCAAACTTCCTCTCCAGACAAGTTATTTACTTCCAAAATATGGTAGTAAGACAGATATAGGATAGGTATTCTCATTTATTTTTATTTATTTATTTATTTATTTTGTATTCTCATTTAAAAGGGAGAAAGTAGAAGGAAGAAAGGACCAATGTATCACAATTCCAAAACCCAGCAAGGCAAATTTCATTAGATCTTAAGGCTCAAGAATAATTCTTTTGTTGTGGTGTTCTGCTCTCCAGATTAGTAGGTGACAACACCAATCTTATTGCTTTTGGTCATATCCCCATCCCTTCATGTCTCTGAAGGACCTGGCCACATGAATCTTTGCAAGGGTGTACTGCCTCTGAGGTAGTGGGCATAGTCCTTCTGGTCTGGGTAATCCAGTGAAGCAGATCTACCCTTTGAAACTGGAGAAGAAATAGCCTTGGCCATTGAATTTTTGGTGAAAGTGACCATGTTGATTATCTCCAAATTATTTATTTTCCGAGTCATTCTTCCCTCTCCTTGGAGCATATTGCATGTTTAAAGACACATAGTTCTATGGTCTAGACCTGCAGTGTCCACGAAAGGTGGCAGCTTCCTTCATCCCATCCCACCACTTCTGTCTTCTTTAGTTCAAAGTGGTAATAGAATTGTTGGTGAAATCCCATCTCTATTCCCGGCTTCTGCTGAGATGGTTGATGAAGTCCACAAGCCATATTCATTATTTTTATCAACTCATTTGTCAGCCACACTCTTGATGTTTTCTTCAGAGCTAATTTTCTCACTTTTTGCAATATGTCCAGGCTGAGAATTTTCCAAATCGTCAAGTTCAGGTTCTTTTTTGCCTAATGTTCCCTCCTTCAATTCATTATTCTCCTTTCACATTTTACTCTAAGCAATCATGAAGAAGCAACATACTCATTTGATACTTTATTTAGAAATCTCCTAAGCTAAATATCCAATTTCATTGCTTATAAGTTCTGAAGTCTATCTTCTATAAAATGTTAAGACATAATTAAGAAAAGTTCTTTGCAACTTTATAACAAGGATCAATTTTCCTTCAGTTTCCAATAAAATGTTTTATAGTCTTTCCAGCTGATTCCATCAAGAATCACCCTTAATATGTGTATTTCTAGCTCCCATCTCAAAATTCTTCCTTTTTTTAACCCATTACCCAGTTCCAAAGATACTTCCACAATTTTAGACATTTATTACAGCAGCACTCCACTCTCCAGTACCAAAATGTCTTAGGCAGCTCAGGCTGCCATAACAAAATACTGGTAGCTGCAATGACAGAAATTGATCTCACAGTTCTGGAGGTTGAGGAGTATAAAATCAAGGTGACGACTGATCTGGCTCTTAGTGAATGCCCTCTTCCTTGCTTATAGATGGCCACTTGCTTGTGTCGAAAGACAGAGTGAGAGAGAGTTTTCTTTTTCTTCTCATATGGACACAGTCGTGTGGGCCTTAGTCTTATGACCTCATGGAGACTTAGTAACTTCCTAAAGACCTTGTCTCCAGATATAATCACACCAAAGTTAAGACTTCAATGCATGCATTTTGGAGGGACACAATTCGGTCCATAGCACCAGGTAACAGGTCCTTTACTCAGAACCCTACTCATATTGGATAATTAGGATTAGAAATAGGGAATTTACCTTGGAAAGACTTCCCTGGGATATAAATGTAACACAGATGACTCTTCAAGCACGTAGCACCACAGACACAGTAGGGGCCCTAAAGGGGAGAACTCACTCTTGCTCCCCAGAGTGAAAAGTCTTAGAAGGCACTCAAGCATAATGGCATCAGATGATGCCACAGACAAGAATAAGGATGACCAAGGTCAGAACAAGTCAGACCACAGGAGTGACTGGATATTGACTTCATAAACCACTTCCCTATAGGAAAGCATCTTCAAAATATATACATATATAAACTGAAAAAAATTAGGTGAAAACATCATGCAGCATACAATCTCTTGTATCTAAATTAATATCTGCACAGCAAGCACACACATTCATACATGTGATAAACATACCATCATGCTCTATGTAACAACTTTTTGGTCAAAATAGGGCACATATACAATAGTAGTCCCATATGATCACAATGGAACTAAAATATTCCTATTATTTTGCCATCATAGTTGTCATAATGTTGTACCACAAAGCATTACTCATATGCTTGTCCTGATAGTGGTGTAACAAAACCTACTATTCTGATAATCATGTAAAAATACCACACATAAATGAGTTGTCAATGTAGGCTTAAAAAAGAAAAAGAAAAGTATAGCACATATGATTACAGAAAGTACATATTATTTGATAATGATAATAAATGACTATGTTCATGTATTTCTATACTATACATTTTATTGTTATTATAGAGGTTACTATATTTGTAAAAATAGAAAAGTTCACAATATAACATCCTTTGGCAGGTCTTTCAGGATAAGTTAGTCCAGAAGAAGACATTGTTGTCATAGAAGATGACATCTCCATGAGTGTTACTGCCCCTGAAGACCTTCCAGTGAGTTAAGATGTAGAGGGGAAAGACAAGATATTGATGATCTCGGCTCTATGTGAGCCTAAACTTATGTATGTGTTTGTGAAAAGTAAAAATAAATATATTCAAAATGGAAAAAACCTTACAGAATAAGGACATGAGGAAAGAAAATATTTTTCTGCATGTTTTAAGCTAAGTGTTACTACAAAAGAATCAAAAAACTAAAGAGTTTATAAAGTAAAAGATTCAGTAGGCTGTTCAATTTATTATCAAAGAAAAAGAAAATGTATAAATTTAGTGTAGTCTATGTGTACAGTGTTTATGGTCTATTGACCATACACATTGAGGTGTATAGTAATGCCCTTGACCTTCCCATGCATTTACCTTTCACTCACTGACTCACCCAGAGTCACTTCCAATCCTGAAAGCTCCATTCATGGTAAGTGCCCTATTCATGTGTACCATTATTTTATCTTTATACCTTATTTTACTGTACCTTTTCAATGTTCAGATGTGTTAAGGTACATAAATACTTACCACTGTGTTACAATCACCTGTAGCATTCAGTAGTTACGTGTTATATAGGTTTGTGGCCGTGGATGATAGGTGTGTAGTAGCTATATTATCCATGTTTGTGCAAACAGACGATGTTCACATGAGATAAAATTGCCTAATAATGTGTTTCTCAGAATGTATCATCATTGTTAAGTGAAGCATCATTATATTTAGAAAGGTAGGTAGGTAGGTAGAATTTCTAGAAGGATGTACCAAAAATGATAACCTTAATTCAATTAGGGGGGGAAGAATCATTGATGAAAAGAACAAAGCTTTTATTTTTCATTTCACATGTTCATATTCTGTTTAAATGGTCTTAGCATGTACATGTGTTTAAAAATTGTTTTAATGTTGAGTAAATACATAGGTATCTTGTTTTAGTGAAATTCTCTTATTTTGGAGACACCAAAAAAGAAGTTTAAAACTCTTTAAAAGTATTATTTAACATAGAGTTTCACCTGGAGAAATCACTTAGGACATGGATCCAATGTCCCTTGTGTGATAAAGCATGTGTGATGGATAGAATCCCAGACCCAGATTACAACCAGGGGACTCGAGTCCTGCTTTGACAATGAACAAAATTTTAAACCCTGGAACATTAATTTTCTCATTTGTAAAAGAGATATGATATCTGCCTCACAACACTCCATGAATTTAAATGATAAAGTACATATATAAATAAGTTCAAATCATAAAACAATACATAAATATTATTTAAAGTAAGTGAAACTGCACCATAATAAGGCCATACAATACTTTAATAATTACATTTATATTCTTGGCAGTATTTGAGATGAAACTTTTTCTTTTTTTTTTTTTTTTTTTTTTGCTTTAATAAATGACAGTACTAAATCATCTGTGGTTTGAAAAGTCAGCAGAGAAGAACTAAATAATGGAGGGAAGGAGGATACACCAAAATTCTTTCAAAAGAAGCCAGTGTTTGTGTTCTGGCTAAAGAAAAAGTGGGCGAATTTAGTCCCCTTGTATCAAATATCAGTACAAGAAATACTCTCAGATAATCTAGCAATGTCTGAAATATAATAAGAATTCTATATAATTTTTTTAAATGAACTGATGTAGATAACTTTAGGTAATAATAATTTGAGTGGCAAGAACTCCTTTTGCAAGTATCCAATGTACTAAATACTAATATGAAGACAGTAGATGATCTAAGATGCACCCACAAAGGAGGAAAACAATTCAATTCAAGTTGGGGGGAGGGAGAATGGGGAAGAACACAGTTGGAGGGAGGAGGATTATTGTGGTCCACTTAATGTGCACAATGAACCATATATGGCACACCTCTTGAGTGTGGGACATGTCTAGAAGAGGGCCTCTACCTAACAAATGCCAACATGGTAATGTAGTTATTTGTGCCCTCACATTAACCTGATATTTAAAAAAAGAATTCCTTTTGCATGGAATGAATTACCTTAAACTTGCCATCATTATACAATAGAGAAAATTCAGAATTGAAGTCAAGAAAAGTTAACCAGGCCTATAGTTGAGTCTCCCTCATGTTAGCGGCTCCAAATGGGGGCAGGAGACTGGGAATAAACCGGCTGTGAGGTACAGCACATCTGAACAGGAGGGGAATCAGCAAACCAGTTGGAAAAGCAATTCCTGATAAACAACAGAATCTGCCAGAGCAAAAATTATTTCTGTCTCTTCAACAGAGGCAAAGGGATTACAGTGACAAGGTTATTACATTTTTTTCATCATAAAAAGAAAAGCACTTTAAAATATACTATTCCTTCAGATCTTCTCTCTCATGTCCCTGTCTAACCTCAGACAGAAACATTCCTTTCATTGAGGATAGCATATTTGATGTTCCCAGCTTTTACTTAATTCTTTAATAGATTAAAAATAAAGGAAGGAGAACAGGGAAATGTTTATGCTCTATCTTCTCTTTCATTAATTTTTTAATTATAAAATATACCAAACATAGAAATATAAAAAGCATACTAAACAGACATCCATATAGCAATCATACATTCTAAACATGGAAACATTTACTGTTTTATTTGCTGATTCTTATGATTTTTAAGAAAAGAAATGAGCACTGTACCTTTTGATTTTATCTGCTCAATATTTTAATTTTTTTTATTAATTTGTGTCTTTTATCTTCATTATCCTTCCTCTACCTTTTTGCTATTATTGTTCACTTGCAAACTTCTAGATTAATGACTGATCTCACTACCTTATTATCTTTCACCTTTTTCCCTAATATAGATTTTTAGTGTTATAAATTTTCATAAAACATTTTGTGAAGTGTGTTATGCTTACTTATTTGATATATTTTTTGCTTTCATTGTGATTTTGCTCTAAAAATTTCTTTACTTTCAATAATTTTCTCTGACCTACAAATTATTCAAAAATATATAGGTACAACTTTAAATATATGGATTTTTTCTTTTATTCTTTAATCTAAATCTCCAATTTTAATCAAATCTATTGATAATATTTAGTTCATATGGTGCTGACTTATTTATATTTATTTCTTCTGCACATTTTTTAAAAGAGAAAAGAACAGAATAGTCTGGTTAGCAGTTAACTATGGAACTGGCTAGTCGTTTGATCAAGATGTTCCAAAACAACAACAAAAAGGGAAATCTACTAGTCCTTACTTAATGTGTATAAGCATAAGATTCTAGGTCTAGTAAACAGAAGTATAGCTTTGATCAGTACATCACAGAGAATTTTGGTTCATCAATAAATGTACAGACCTAACTGCTTTGAATGAAGGCAACCAAGTTCACTAGACTGCATTGTGAAAAAATTAATCATTAATCTTTCTCTCAGCCTTTCCTAATAGGACCTACAACCATTCATTTACCAAGGTGACTGTGCCATTAAAAAAAAGGGATAAACAGACACTTTAGAGTGATTACTAGACACTTGCACTGAATTTGAACTAATTCTGGGAGATCCAAATTGCCTCACTGGAGTACTGGTCAAAGAAATTGCTTATAGAGGTCAGGTGATCAATAGATCTTAGCTCAGGTCCACCTCACAGTGGACCCAGTGGGTACTCAGACCCATCCTGTGTTGATTTCCCCAGGTAGAGAACGCATAATTGGAATAGACAGACTTAGCAACTGACAGGATCACCACATTGGTTTTCCGACCTATGAAGTGAGAGTGACACATGCTGAGTTGAAGCCCCTAGAACTGCCTCTATTTACAAAAATAGTAAAATGGAAATAATACCGTATTTCTAGAGGGATTTCACAGACCAGTACTGCCATCAAAGTTCTGAAGATGATAATGTGGTGATCCCCACCACATTCCCCTTCAACTCACATACACAACCAGTGAAGAAAACTTATACATCTTGGACAATGGCACTGAATTATCATAATTAATTAGGCAGGGACTCAAATTACAGCTGCTGGTACAGATGTTGTTTTGTTGCTTGTGCAATTTATCACAATGCATAGTACCCAATACGCTGTTTATCTGAAAAAATGTTTTTTTTTTCCTTTCTGTATCTGTTATAAAAACCATCATGAGTAGTTTACTCTCAGCAAGAAAGGCCATCAATACACTTACACTGTCCCACCTCAGGGAATGTAAAATTCCCAGCCTCAGGGCATAATTTATCCCATGGCAACCTTGATTGCCTTTCCCTTCCATGAGGGATTAGACCTGATAAACAAGACATAGTTACTATTCTAGAGATTCTGGTAAGGCATTTTCCAGATGCTGAGGAATAAATACTATGAAAATTCAAGGAAGCATCTATCTCAGTGAAGTTTCTGGGGTCCCAGGCATGTGGAGGAATGTTGAAATATCCTTTTTAGGAGAAGAACAAGGGTTGCATCTGGCCCCCACTAAATCAAAGGAGGCACACATTTAGTGGGCCTGTTTGGACTTTGGAGGAAAGATATCCTTCACTTGGGTGTGCTACTTTGGCCCACTCACTGAGTTAGTCCAAAAGCTGTTAGTTTTGTGTGGAGGTAAACAAGAGAAGGTGCTGTAACAGGTCCAGGTGCTGTACAAGGTTCTCTTCCATTGGAGCTACGTGAATCAGCAGAACCAGTGGTGTTTACATGTCCATAGATGACACAGATGTTGGTTAGAGCCTTTAGCAAGACTCTATTGGAAAACTGCAGCACAGAATTTAAGGATTATGGAGGAAATGTCTGCTATTCTCTGCAGATAACTAATCTCATTTTCAGAAGAAATAACTTTTGGCTTGCTATTGGGCCTTAATAGAAATCAAATTTTACTTATGGAACATCAAGTTACTATTTGAACTTGGCTTCCCATCATGACCTGGGTGCTATGTGTTTCTCCAAGTCATAAAATTGGGTGTGCATGGCAGCACTCCCAATCAAATAGAAATGACATATATGGGATAGAGCTCAAGCTGGACCTCTAGGCACAAGTAATTTGCATGAAGAATGGGTTTTAAGAGCCTGTGACCTCTACTTCTGCTACATTACACCTCCCAGTCTATACCCATGGCCTCATGGGAAGTTTTTTATTGCTGCTTGACTGAGTAGGAGAACTCTCAGGCCTGGTTTTTAGGTGGCTATGCACTGTATGCCAGCAATATCTAGCCACAGACAATTGAAGTAGTAGAGCCTTTATCTGAGACATTACTGAAGGACAAATATAAAAAGAATTTACCCAGTGAGCACAATTTTGGTTGTTGTTGTTGTTGAGGATTCATTGAAGACACAAGGAACCAGGTTATACTGATTGAATTTGTTAGGTACAGTCCTTCTTAGAATTGTGTCCCATACCCAAGAGGTGTGTCAAATCCTGTGATTGCCCACCCCCGACCCTCATTTTCCTTTCCTGCACCTCTCTTCCCTCACACCCCACCATGTACTGGGTCATCAGTTGTCCTCAGACCAAAATTTTAAGTAGTATACCTGATTGATTGTTTTTGATTAGAATACAAGCCCAGATGTAATTGTCTATACTGACTCACTGGCTGTGCCCGATGGTTTGACTAGATGGCTGAGAACTTGTGAGAAAGTCTATTGGAAAGTTGGTTTCCAAGAGATCAGGAGAAAAGTGATATAAAATTACTACCCTGAAGGGGCAAATAATATAAAAATTTTTGCATCACACATCAATGTTTGCCATGGGTAATCTCAAAACAGCAAGAATTTAATAATCATGTTAATAGGATGATCCATACTGTGCATACCACTCAGCTTCCTCTCCTCCCCCAGCTACTCCCATCATTGACTAATAGTTTATGAACAAAGTAACTGTGCTGGCAAGGATGGAGATTATGCATGGGTTTAGCAATGTAGTAGATTTCCACTCACCAAGAATGGCCTGGTGACAGCCACTGCTGCATATCTAATCTGACAGCAGCAGAGACCAATACTGAGTCACTGACAGGGCACCATTCCCCAGAGTAATCTATCAACATAGTGGCAAATTGATTACATCATAGCATTTCCATTGCAGAAAGAGAAGCTCTTTTTTCTTGCTGGAATAGATATATAATCTGGATATGGGTTTGTCATGCAATGCACCTGCCCAAACTTGCGTCCATGGAACTACAGAATGCCTATTCCACCATCATGGAATTTCATAATGTGTTGTTTCTAATCAAGTCATTCACATTACAACACATGGAATGCAGCAACGACTCACACGCATGAAATTCGTCATTCTTACTGTTTTTCCATAATCCTGAAACAGGAGCTTGACATTGCAGAAAAGTGAAAGTGCCTTCTCAGGAGTTAATTACACCACCAGGTAAGCAGCAGTACCATTCAGGGTTGGAGCAATGTCCATCAGGATGCTGCATACTGGAAGTAGCTTCCACTAAATTGTCTTTCTCCAATAGCCAAGATTTATGGGTGCAGGATCAAGGGGTGGGAATGGGATTTACTTTTCTCACTGTTACCCCTAGTGATTCAGTAGTGAAGTTTTGGTTTTCTGTCCTAAGACTTTAGGCTCTGCTGGTCTATAAGTTTTTAGCTCCAACAGAAGGAATGCTTCCATCAGGAGACAAAACAACCACTAAACTAGAAGTTGAGATGGCCATCTGGCCACCATGGTCTCCTTGTGTCTCCAAATGCTTCTCAATCAACAGAAGAAGAAGGTTAATGTACTATCTGGGGTAAATGATCCTGATTATCAAGGGGAAATTGAATTACTACTTCACAATGAAGGTAAGGGGGAGTATGTCTGGAATACAGATAACTTAGATATCTCTTAGTATTACCGTATCCTGCTATTAAAGCCAATGGAAAAAACAATAGCCCAATCAGACAGGACACCTCATCACACTACATCTTCAGAAATTAAGGTATGAATCACACAACCAGTTCAACAACCAAAACAATTTGAGGAGTTTACTGAAGGAAAAGAAAATACAAAATAGGTTATGGAACTGATGGTTATACATACCAGCTATGCCCAGGTGGTTGGTTGTAGAAATAAGGACTGCAGTAGTTATGAGTGTTTCTTTTCTTATTTTGATGAATATGTTTGCATGTGTGCATTTTCCTGCCTTCTTATCCCTTTATCATCTAACATAAAATGCATTGATAAGAGGCAACTTTACACTGTAGTATTTATATTATAGGATATCAAAGCAAAAGAAAGAGCATCACATGAAAACTTCACATCCTTCTCAGAGGGAAAGGTTTAATATGTTTTAGATTACAAAGCAGAAACCCATATATGTTACATAGAAGTATAACTTTGGTATTGCCTTTATTGGATATGATATATGGTTTAAGGACATGTGTATGGGTATGGTTGCAAAGTTGATAAAGAACAGATAGTGATAGTTTTATGTTTAAGTTTGACTGGACTCTAGTCTCCAGTTATTCAATAGAATACTAATCTAAATGTTTCTGTGCAGGTAATTTTTATATACAATTGAAGCCCATAATCAGTTGAGTTAAATAAAGATTACTTAGGGGTGTCAAATCTGCAGCCCATTGGCCACACACTGATTTTGTGAGGACTTTTGTTGGCTTATCTGTGGTGTTGTATAGGATATCAAGAAAAGTATGCATGCACCTTTTTTTGCTACTCAGCTTTTCATTAGTGTTTATGTATTTTCACTATGGCCCAAGACAACTATTATTCTTCCAATGCATGGCAGAAAAGAAAAAAAGGACAGATACCCCTGCAAGTCATCTGGGCTGAATTCTATCCAGTTGAATGTACTTAGGAATAGATCTCAGTTTCCTTGAAAAATAAGAAAGAAGCTTCTCCATGAATAGAAGCTTCAGTTCACACCTGAAAAATAAGAAAGAAGCTTCTCCATGAATAGAAGCTTCAGTTCACACCTGATGGCTCCAATCTATTCTTCTTGGTCACCCATGTATTTCAACTTTCTTAGCTAACCCCACACTCATGTAAACCAGTTTCTGGAAATAAATCTCTTAGTACATAGGATATCTTACTATATCTGATTGTCTAGTTGAATGCAGATTGATATAACTGACAAAAGAAAAAGAGAAACTTTAGTCTCATGTATCTGTCAAAGATATTAAATCTAATTAAAAGCCACTACAAAGAAAAACATCTATTTGTCTACAAAGATAAATTTTATCAGTGAATTTAGAGATAAATAATGCTAGCTTTACATAGACTTATTAAGAGAATATATAAGGAGAAATATTCTTCAAATGTTTATGATGCCATAATAATCCCAACAGCAAAATAACACAAACATATTAAAAGAAAAATATCATGAGCCAATAATCTTCCTGAAGATAAAGGCAAAAATTCTAAGTATAAACAATAGTATAAAAGAGGTCATACATAAAATTAAATAATATTTGTCTCAGGTAAGCAAAGTTGCTTTAGCATTTGGAATCAACCAATATAGTTCACTCAATCTTCGTTTAAAATTATTCATGTAACTCAGCTAGTTTTCTGTGACTCAATTCATATGATACATCTGCACTGTCAAGGGTATAGAAATCCATTCTATAGAGTCTGCTATTGTAAACTGATGCATATCCCATTTTCTTAAGAGGATATAGGTTCCACATTTTCTATTGGAAGGGCAACATGACACGGTGGGAAAGAGGAAAGTTGTGGAGTCACACAGGCATTGGCTGACATCATTGCTCTGCCACTAACTGGCTTACTGACACTGGATTGCCACCTCTTCTCTCCTGGGCAGTATTTTTTTTTGAAGTGAAATAATATCCATTGCCCAGGGAAATAGTAAGAATTAAAAAAAGGATATATTTTAATCATCCAGGTCAGCACCTACACTTGTAATTATTCAATGCTATAAATGGTCAAAATACCTCACTGGGGAGTCATCTTGGTTTAGATGGCAGCACCATCCTGGTACCCAGTTCTACCTAATTGGTCAGTCATAAAACAGCAATGGGGATTTCTTTAGAAAGTAACTTTGCTTTCCTGAGTTCTGGCATCACTGACTCTAAAATGAGAATCCTAATTCTTATTTTAACAATTCATTACAATTTTAAGGATATAAAATGAGAACCTAAATCCAAATGTGTTGTGAGAGAGCAAAAGAAAATTCTGAGTATTAAGATCCAAGTTACTATTATTATTTCTATTTTCATATCAGTTTTAATTATAAATCTATTGTTTCATTTTGCTAGATGTGTTATAAACTTCTTTGTTGATGAAATAACTGTAGGCTTGTTCAGATTGGACAAAATAAATGCTTTTATTTCTAGAATTAAGTTCCATGAGAAGGGATATAGTTTCCAGCTACAATACAGTGTTGTAAGTGGATATTCAATAAATATTTCTTCTGTGAGTGGATTTGTTAAGTAATGGAAAAAGTTGAATGTAGTAGGTGCTTTATTCTGCATGTTGCATTTCCAACATCATTCCTGGTACAGCACTCACAGCACCTGGAAAGCACATCCTTAACTTAGGGTATTTGCCTGAGGACATGGGAGACATAGAACATATGTTTATCTGAAAGTTATATAATAAATGTAAATTTTTACACCCTGCTAACTCTATTACCTGAGATACATTTTATCCACTTTGTAAAATCCAGTGATCATGGTTAGGATATGACTCCTTTCTTTTTTTTTTAAATAAACTTTTTATTATGGAATAGTTTTAGAATTACAAAAATATTGCAAAAATTGCATAAAGCATTGATATATGCCTCATAGGCAGTTTCCTGAACATTCTGAGCCTCAACTTGTTCACAAGTAAATGAGGGAATCCATATCACCAGCTTCAAAGCTATTGAGTGATACAGTATAATTGTTTGGAGTCAGTAAAATGTGGATACAATATAGGCTTTGGAATAAGGAATAAATGGTTTTGAATCCTGGTTTTTAACACTTGCCATTTTTGTGATATTGAGAAAGTCTCACAGTCTCTCTGTACTCTGTAGTCTTCAGTTGATTTGCCTATGAACTAAAGAAATTAATTTTATAGGATTATTATAATTATTAAGTGAGAAAGTGAAAATTTCACTCAAAATAAAAGCTAGAATTTAGAAAATTTTCAATAAATGATACTCAAAAATTCAATTCATTATAATTATCATAACCTTAAAGGAATAGGAGAAAAAAAAGGGTGCTGGACTTGGGGAAAACACTGCTGAAATCTCATCCCTGCTACTCAGGAGTTGTGTGACTTTGGGTAATGTACAATCTTTGAGGATTTTTACAAAATTTCTTTATCTAGAAAATGGAACTAGTTATACCTGATATCTACATGGTTATGAGGAAAATTAAATGATATGCTAATCTAATGAGTTGTCATTCAATGAATGTTAATTTTCTCTTTAAAGATGCTGGTGGTTGAAAACTTTAATATTCTCCATTTTTCTGCTGTCTTTTCACCTTCCCATTTGTTGTTGCTCATTATTCATTTACTCTTCAAAAAAGCACCCTGAAAGGAAGCCAGGATACAATGATGAACAAGCCAGACCTTGTTATCTACAGCTTTAGACCATACATTTACCCTAAAAGACGGTCATAAAAAATATAATTAAAGTGCTATGAATATTAGAAAGAGGAATTACAGAATGCTTTTGTAACTTGTAAATGGAAACCGAATTTAGTCTTAGTGCTCAGAGAATCCCGGTAGATGGATTAGGCAAGAAGAATAAATAGGCATTGTCAAGGAAAGGGGTCAGAAGACTTCAAGCAAATGAAGCATGTCCTCAGAGGTCCAGATGATGGAGATGGCCTAGCAGTTTCGAAGACCAAGGGGAAAGTCACTGTGATTGAACCACAGTGAATGACAGGAAGAATGGCCATGTCAGCCTATAGAAGTTGGAGGGACCAGACTAAACATCATCTTTCAAGCTTTTCTCAGGGTTTGGCCTTTGTTCTGATACAAATGTAAATCTATTAAACACTTGTTCCATAAGAATATATCTTATATACACTAAGCAAGAAGACTTGAAGAGAACTAAAGATTTGAAGTACAAAACTTTAATTTCTGACCTTGGCTCTGGAAGGTTCTGTCTGTGTGATTGTGGTCAAATCACCTGGCTTTTTTTTTTATCACTGGGTTTCCTTTGTCGGGGGGATAAATATATATATATATACATATATATATATACATAAAACATTGAAATTAATGTATTTGTTTATAGAAATTTATAGCTACAAAGGTTTTCAAAGGTCGTAAACTCAGTCAATCCCCATTTCCTACATCATAAGGAATGAGGGCGAGGGATAAGGAGGCCAGGAAGAGTCAGAACATATCAACAACTGGATCTCAAACTTCATCCTATTTCCAATGTACGCAACACTTATTAAATTAAACTAAAATAGTGTGGCTTTACGGAGATTTTACTTACCTGATATCATTTAATTCTCACAATAAACCAGTGCTTTAAATACAGGTATTATGATCTTCATATTGTGTCTAAAGATATGGAGGGTTATAAAGTTTAGGAAAATATTCTCGATTACATATGGAGTAAATGCAATTTTAATTTGAATCCTTGTCTTTTTTTTATCCACTCCCTCCCCTTAGAGCTCCAAACCAACCAGACTGCTCATTTTTCATACTTTTCTTCTTCATTTTGGCCTTCATGCCTAACCTTTCTGCACATGTATAAAAGGGTTTTGGAAGAGCTTCAAGACTCTTCCTGGGTGCTGCACTCCCCTCAGTCAGCCTTAGGGCTTAATACATATGGAATATACTAGAACAAAAGCTTCAAGTTTGAACTAGTCAGCTTACTGCCTTTATTAAGGTATATAACAATCTCTAGGAGATAAATAGTTAGGAATCAGGTTTAGGCACATACTCTAAAATTTCATGGGTGGTTTAGAAGAGCAGAGGATAATGACTACAACTGGCATCTGGCTATGACCTTTTACGCTTTCACTGTGTTAGCCTGCCATAAATTCACACCTATTTTTTACCATTTAGAAATGGTGGAAGAATTGATATATTCCAACTAAAGAGGTGAAAGATCTCTGCAAGAACTGGAAGCACTGATGGAAGAAATCATAAATCACATGCACACATACCCACAAATGGAAAAACACCTATACACATGGATTGGAAGAATTGACATTGTTAAAACATTCATACTCCTGGAAGTGATATATATTATGGAGTTGACATAATCTGTATCAAAATATCAATGTCATTTTTCACAGGTCTAGAAAAAAAAAAATCCTAAACTTTACATGGAACCAAAAAGAACCTAAATAGCCAAAGCAATTATAAACAAAAATAAAAAATTTCAAGGCATGACATTATCTGACTTTAAATTATTCTTCAAGGTGGTAGTAGCCCAAAGAGCATGGTTCTGGCTTAAAGGCTGACACACCGATAAATGGAACGGAATAGAGAACCCAGGAAAAAAACCCTATAGCTATAGTCAACTGATTTTTGACAAAGTCGACAGAAACATGCACTGGGGAAAGAAAATCCCACACAATGAATGGCTCTGGGAAAACTAGACAGCCATGTGCAGAAGACTGAAACAGGATCTTCATCTCCCACCATATACAAATCTTGATTCAAGATGAATTAAAGATTAAAATGTAAGACCTGAAATCATGAACATTCTAGAGAAAAACATAGGGAAAGCTCTTCTAGATCTGTCCTAGGCAAAGAGTTTATGACAAGACCCCAAAAGCAAATGCAGCAACAGTAAAGATAATTAAATAGGCCTTAATTAAATAGACAACACAGCCAATGTCCTCATAAGAAGAGGAGATTAGGACACAGACACACAGAGGCAAGTCCATGGGAACACACAAGGAGAAGATAGCCACTTTCAAGCTCAGCAGAGGAGCTTCAGAAGACATCAACCCTGCTAACTGCTTGATTCTAGGTTTCAAGACTACAAAATTACAAGAAAATAAATTTCTATTGGTTACCCCCCCCCCCAGTCTGTGGTACATTGTTTGGTAGCCCTAATAAATGAATATACCTAATTTGGCAAATTTAATAAAATAAAGATAAAAAAAGAGACTTTTTTTTTTAATTACAGGGATAATTTACAAGTTTCCCTACACTCCCTCTTCAAAAAAAGAAGACTCTTGCTGTAGGACAGAAGCACAAAGCATTTAATTCAGATTTCTGAATGGTGGTGAGAAGTAGATGGGGGCTGAAAATAAGAGAAAGTTTCTAAAATATAAGTCAATGGTAGTGCAGATCAAGAACACGACCTCTGGAGAATAGACACCAAGGTAGAATCACAATAATACTGCCAAATTTTTTGGAGGAAGAGACCATAAGTCCCTCATAGCCTATGGTTATAAGCATAGTTGAGATGCCTTTCGTGAGGCCTTGTGGCTGAGCACCTCCACAGTGTGGGCACAGTGTGCTCATCTGGGAAACCAACTCCCTTCTCTCCAGGACTGACAGACTCTCTGCTTGCTGCACCCACAGTGGGACCATAATGGAACTATCAAAAATTCATTCATCAGAATCTTTGGCATCATAGTGAATACACAGACAGTTCCGTAAGACAGCACTTACCCTCAAGCAGCTAACTATCTGACAGGTGAACACAATAGCAATGAGGTTGATGGAAGCAAGCAATTTGTTCCAGAATCCTGAAGCCACTAAAGATTTGCACTAGTCTCTGTTCCTCTTTTATGTTAATGTAAATGCCTTAAGAGAAGAATAATGTCTATTCCTTAATGTGCATGAAAATAGAATTTTAGGAAGTAATTCTTTCGAGATTCAGAGTGATTTAAATCCTCTCTAATCCACACTTGGCTATGGGCTATAAGTTACTAAAAGTTCTTTGTTTTCTCACCTATAAATTTAAACTAAAGGTGTGAATTTTAAGGAAATATCCCATATGACAAGCCTCGTGTATTCCTTGCTGCACCGTGTATTTCTCATTTAAAAAGTCTTCTTTTAACCTCACTTTGGGTACCATCGCATAACCATTTTCCTCATAACTCACGCCCTCTTCCAGTTTCTTCAAGACTCCCAGGTATATTTCCTTCACGCCAAATGTTTTTATCATATACACATTTTTGACATTAAAAAATGGTTCCAAACATTTAAATGGCTACATTAACCTCACGATAGCACATGAGAGGGCACACATTTTAAAAGCATGTAGATCCTTAACATATACCATATGTTAGGTACTGTACCAAAAATTGGTGAAGCAAATATAGTCCTATAATGTAATCCCTGCTTTCAAAAATTCACAATCAAGGAAGAGAATGCTACATATCACAAACCAAAAAGGTACCAAAATGAAGGCCAGACTGAAGGAGCAAGGAGAAATAAGTCAGTGTCATGCTGAGGAAAAATTAGTGATACTGATCCTGCCTTTATTTAAAATTTAGATTTCTTATCATTGATTTTTGCATTGATTTTTATTTTTAAAATATGGCATCAAATTATTATCTGCTTTGATTACTGAGTTTTTTGCTATCCTACTTTTTCTACATCAGAATGAAAGTGTTATTGGCTGAATTGTATCCCCCACCCCAAATTCGTATATTGAAGCCCTAAAGCCCATTGTTCCTCTACGTGGGGAGAGGGCTTTTAGAGAGATAACTAAGGTTAAATAAGGTCATAGGGAGAGTCTCCTTATAGAATGAGTAAAAGGCACCAGGAATGCATGTATGCAGAGAAGATGTTGTGTCAAAACATAGCAAGAAGGCAGCCATCTGCGAGCTGAGGAGAGGGGCCTCTGGAGAAACCAGTGCTTCTGACAACCGAATCTTGGACTTCCAGCCTCCACAACCATGAGAACACATTTCTGATGCTGAGGCACTAAGTAGGTGGCATTTTATTATGAAAGCCCCAGCTGAAAAGCAAATGGTAAGAAGAAGGTTAAGAAGAGATTTCATGGAAGATGAATCACTTGGGTTTAGCATTAAGTCAAAAAAGTATGTGCAGTCAGAACATGAAAGATAATCTGGGAATTTTAAGCATGGATTAGAAGCCAAAAAATTTATCTTTTGGACAGAGACAATGTCTTTGAAGGAAACATTAAATGCCAAATTTTAGCTTATGGAACTAGGGTGACATCAGAGCTGTAGAGGCCTTTGACTTACACTGGCACCTATTCTTGAAAGGTCTGTGAGCTAAGATTTTCTTATTTTTTTTTTTTACATTTTTAAATTATTGAAAAACAAATCAAAAGGGAAATATTTCCTGACATGAGAAATATGTATGAAATTCAAATTTCAGTATCCATAAAGAAAATTCTATTAGAACATAACTACTCTTACTTCCTTGAGTATTATCTACGGCTGCTTTTAGGCTACAACAGCATAGTTGAGTCATTGTGACAGAGCTCATGTGGCCTACAAAGTCAAAAATATTTGCTATCTGTCACTTAACCATAAAAAGTACTGATCTCTGGACTAGATCATTTCCTTTTCAAACATATCCCTAACATAAACATATTTGTTAAAGCAAAGAAAGAAAAGAAAGAGAGAGAGAGAGATGGGGGGAAGGGTTTGAGGTAGAGAGAAGAAAAAGGAAATGCAGGAGAGGACTGAAGGAAAGAAGAAAACAAATAAGACACGTGTCTTTTTATTTACCCAATGCTCAATAAGAATAAGAACAGGAACCCTTAATTTAGCATTTGACAAAAGTGAGTCTCTTGCCAGGCTGTTCTGTAAGCTTCTCATATCACAGCACCAGTGCAAAAGCTACCACGCTCGGATATCAGCTCTGTCATAGTTATTTTTTTAAACCCAACAAAAGACACATGTTCGGTGAATTACAATCAGAGCTCATTATCCCGACCACACTTAGTAAACTATCTGGGCAAAGTGCCTCTCTTGTTCATTTTAAGAGAGGACTTGGTATACTAGTGCTCGCTAAAGATTCCAGTCTCAGTTGACACCCCACAACTAAAAGCACCCATAAACAAATTTACAAGAAAATTGTTGCTCCAAATTGTTACTTTGGAGGGAAGTTTGAGATAAATGAAAGCACTACCACACCCAGATGTGAAGTAAGAACAAGTACTGTGTCTTAGTGCTTATGTAGATCCATTTTTCCCAGAGAATAAACACAACTGGAACATTGATGAGATTCTTAGATTAATCATTTGCATAACTCCAGGGTTCCCAATTAGATAGGAACTCGTCACACTGTAGACTTTAACCCAGTTGCTTCTGCTTTTCACCCATCCCCATATTGTATGATCAAGATGTTCCTAAACTCAGCAGTTTCTTTCCAACCTCAGTTGGAAACCACGCATAATGACCCCATTCTCTGGCAGTTTGAGTCTCTGGCACTTTCTAATCTGTGACCTTGAAAGGATCTCTAGTCACCCTAATAAAAAAGTAAGGTTTGGAAAGATGATAAAATCAAAAATCCTTTAATGAAACTGAGTTCTGCCATTGTTATGGGCTGAAATTTGTAGTTTCCCAAATTCATAAATTGAAGTCCTAATCCCCAATGTTATGACTACACGTATTAGGGGGTGAAGCCTTTGAAAAGTGTGATCACCAGTGTGGGACCCTCATTAATTAGATGAGTGTCCTTACAAAAGTATCCCCAGAATGCTCGTGCTCTCTCTCTCTCTCTCTTTTCTACCATCTATCAATGCAGCAAGGAGATGTCATCTGTCAGGAAAGGGTCCTCCCCAGGCCCTGAATCTGCCAGTGCCTTGATCTTAATTTTCCAGCTTCAGAACTATGAGAAATAAATGTTCATGCTTTAACATCTGTGGTATTTTTGTTATAACAACCCAAGTGGACTACCACAGCTGTATCCCAGCACTATGATTTCTAAACAAGCTACTTAAAATCCTTGAGCCTGCTTCTTCATAAATAAAATAAAGTCAAAAATAGTAATTCTTCAAATGAGGATCACATGAAATAATCTAAATAATCCTCTTAGCTCAGTTCTTAGCACATCCTTGGAGTGCATATGTTAATTTCCTCTTACACCATTTTGGAAAACATAGTCCCTGAAATAAAAATTGATGATTTCAATTTGATTATATATTCTAAAAATACAGTGTAACTTCTCTGACTTTTAGAAAATGTCCTTGATAGTCCTATGACTATCATAGAAATGTAAACACTTAAAATATCATTTTAAGGAAAGGCATAAAAGAATTTGTAAGGTTGTAAATAGATGCATAGATATTATTATGTTAAAAAGAATACAGAAAATTAAATGTGAATATTTACAGTTTACTGGTTTGGGCCCAATTCTCTGAGCAGTCGAATTATTTTAAGGCTCTTTACTGGTTATAGAGAATTAAATGTTGGAATAACTAGGCACACTCCCTTTTTGGAAGCCATCAGCTCCTCCAAACAGGACAACTATTCTTAGTCTGGGAAAATAAAATGGAACAAAGACTTGTGGCCTGGGCATTCTGCCATTCGGGGAGGAGTCTGGGTTTTGTTTCGCTTGTTTGTTTCTTTCCAGCAGCCCACTTCAAACCTCTCTACTTTATTTCTTCACAAAACCAAGGAGGTCCCACCACCTGCCACTGCCACACTGAGATTCTTTTTTTTCTATAGCCCTGTGAATATTAAGCTGTTTCAGTGGGAAGTGGGAGGAGTAGGACTGGTCTCATGGGGAAGCACATATTTCCAAACACAGGGGTGGGCCAGCTGTCTTGGCCTGTTTTGTGCTGCTATAGTAAAATACCACAGACTGGGTAATTTATAAAGGATAGAAATTTATTTCTCATAATTCTGAAGGCTGAAAAACCAAAGATCAGGTGTCTGGTGAGAGTGTTGTTGCTGTGTACTCACATGTCATTAAGTGAAAAGGCAAAAAAGACCTAGAGTAGTTCCTCCAAGCCCTTTTATAAGGCTCTAATCTATTCATGATGGTATATTTCTCCTGACCTAAATCACTTCCTACAAGGCCCTACCTCTTAATACCATCACAAAAGAGATTGTTTTGACATATGCATTTTGGAGGGCATTAAAACCGTGGCATTCTGCACCTGCCACCCCAAATCCAGGTCTTTCTCACATGTAAAATACACTAATTTTATCCCAACAACCCAAAAGTCTTAGCTCATTCTACCATCGACTCAAAAGTCATTAAGTCCAGAGTCTCTTCTAAACCACATATGGGTTTGACTCAAGGAACAATTCACCCTGAGACAGACTGCTCTCCACCTGTGAATCCGTGAGATCCAAACAGTCACACACTTCTAAAATACGAAAGTGGAACACTCGTTGTATGTTCAAAATCCAAACATTACTTCTTAAGGCATGAAAATGATCTTTTTTTTTTTGAGCAGGGCTGGGTTTGAACCCGCCACCTCTGGTATATGGGACCGGCACCCTACTCCTTTGAGCCACAGGCGCCACCATGAAAATAATCTTTGACTCCCTGTCCCACCTTTTGGGGAGTGGGCCCTTCAGGCCCAACAGGGACCTGGTGTTGTAGCCTTGCTGGTCTAGTACATATAGGAGCTTGTATGTATTAGAGTCGGGCACCTGCATCTCTTTGAGGGGATCCCATCTCATTCTGGTGATTTAGGGGAGCCCCCCCTCACAGCTCCACTAGATGTTGGCTTAGTGGGCATAATCTAGCATATCTTTGGAAACATAGATGTAAATAGCTGTGCCACCACAGCCCATGTACTCTGAATGTCTGCAGTATTAGCACCATGTTTACAGCTTGTACCCCCTAGAGTGGCACCCCAAGCTCCAGTTGAGCCATACCTGGGGTAGTCAAGGAATGCTAGCTGAACCAAAATGCAGAAGCCCCTGACTCTGGGCCACAGCATCTTTAAAGATTTCCCAAATGACTTCAAGATCATTCTCCTATAGATTTATTGAATGGATTATGGGTTCCCTTGACCCTCACTAGTCTCCTCATTAAAAGGTCTCTTATCTATATCTTTGGTTTTCTCTCCTGAAAGTGCAGGAGGTTTCTTTGCATGGTCAGGCTGAGAATTTTGCAGCTATTTATGTTTTTCTTCCCTTTTGATTATAAATTTAGTCTTCAACTCATTTCTCTCTTCTTGTGTTCTACTATGACTAGTTAAGAAAAGCCATGAAGCATGTTAAACATGTTGCTTAGAGAATTCTTCTGCCAAAGATCCTACTCCACTGTTTTTAAATTATGCTTGCCACAAAGGGCTAGAACAGGAATATAATTCAGGCAAGGTCTTTGCCACTTCATAAAAAGGACAAATGGCCATTCCTCATTTATATCTAAGACCTCATTCAAATTGCTTTTTCTGTTCTTATTTCTACCAACATTGTGTTCACAACCACTTAGATAGTCTGTAAGACTGAGGTTTTTGCTACAGCTTTCCTTTTCTGCTAAGTCCTTACCAGAGTCATCTTAAATGCTTCATGGCAATCTAGATGTTTTCTAGCATGCCTTTCAAAATTGCTCCAACCTCTACCCATTACCCAGTTCAAAGCTGTTTCTATATTTTAAAGTATGTTTGATGGCAACACCTCAACTCATTTGTCCCATTTCATTTTCTTAGCTCATTTGTGCTGCTACAACAGAGTACAGAAGACCAGACAATTAATAAAGAACAGAACTTCATTTCTCACAGTATGAAGGCTGAGAAGTCCAGGATCAGAAACTATCATTCAGGGTCTGGTAAGGGTCTGCTTGTTGTGTCATCATAAGATTGGAGGTGGGGGGGCAAAGATGGGCCCAAGCTAATTTCTACATGCCTTTTTAAAAGGGCAGAATTGATAAATGCAGAGCCCTCATTATCTGATCACTTCCCCATAATACCCACCTCTAATACCACCACAGCAGGGATTCAACTTTGATGTGTGAAATTTGGGGAACATTCAGACCATAGTACCAGTAGACCAGAAAGAGCACGTCTCTTCATATTTGGAAGGAAACTTAGATAACATCAAGTTCAGCACTAGATGCAGTGAAGAAAGTGAAGCCCCCTTTCAAAGAGTTCTTCAGATAGGTTTGAAAATTCTAGATCGGGCATACAGTGGTGAGCAATACATGGAACTCCCAACATCCATCCATGAACACCCAGGGCAGCCCACAGACCTTAGATGAAGAATATTTTCTGTAGGTGGGGTTTCACAAGAATAGAAGAAGAAATACAAATTTCTTTGATCAAAAAATTTCTTAAAATATTTTCTCACAGGAAAAAAGCTGCTGCAAAATATACTGAGTTCTCAGCAAGTATTTTTTGCTTGGTTAATATTTTTAAAACCCAGGAAGATGAGTAATTTACTTCCAGATAAAATCCATCATTTCCACATGCGGTGCATTTATTAGTGTATCTAGGGCTTTGTGCTATCTTTTGGTATGCTGTATTTATTCAAGCTGAACGATATTTCAAACATAGCATACATTGAATACCAGGTCATTTAATAATTGCTTCATTCTGAAAAGATAAACTATAGACAAAGGAACGTTCTGTGGCAAGGAGTTGGCTTGGCAGCCTCTACACATAATATAAATCAATAAGCTCATTTTAAATAGATACACTAAGATAATTGTTGCAAGTGCATGTGGGTTTTTTTTAATTGAAATTTCAAAAATAAGACAATTTGAAATAATTAAATACATTTTTCTCTTATAAAGTTTACTGTGGTTATAAAAATTTCATGGTTCTGAAACAATATGGAGAAGAGTAGGAAAAAAAGGAATATGCCAAATTGTATATACAGAATGCTTACCCAAATAAAATGAACCATAAGTTTTTTTCATCTTTAACCATAAGATTAAAAAAGAAAAAGACCAGAAAAACACCCTCAAATTATATGTGCATGGAAGACATAACACGGAGCTATTTTTGTCTTATTCTCCATTTACCAATTTTCTTGTCACAAGATTTTACTTTCATAATGAAATGAAGATGCTTTAAAGAATAACCATATTGAACAGTGATAGTGAATTTTTCACTAGACATTGAGTCAAATAGTAGCTATGAAGTGGTTATGCTGTGCCAGGTCCTAGAGAAAGTATACCTCAATGCTTTATCTGCTGAATTTTCAAAAAAATGTATATCTCTTTGCAAATGAGGAACTTAGAGTAAGCAACAGACCGAGTAAGAGAGAGAACTGGCAAGAACATCTGCCTTTTTTTCTTCAGTATTTTTCAAGTTTTTGAAAAGTAACGCTGTACTTTGCATTCAAGACTCATAGTTTTTCTTAGTGTGGGCTATATTATCCACAGAGGAAGATCGTTCAGGAGGTGTGTAGGGGAAAGGTGGAGAGTAGTAACTGAGCTTTACTGAACACTTTACTCTTAGAGCTGTTTGCTGCAATATGATTGAAAAACTTAAGATACAATAAAATTTAACTTGGAAACCACTAGTCCATACCAATGTTGACATAATAATATCCACAAACTTTTTATCTCTGTGGAGTGTTTTTGTATTTATTGTTTTCTGTGCCCAAGATGGGGAGAGGGAGAAGGGCTAACCAGGTCAATAGCATTGAGTTAACTCACATGTACCAACATGGTTAGGGGTATTAATGTTTAGAAAGTTTGTGGAAAGAGAAAAAATTCTGATATCTGTACAATAACTTTCACAGAGGAATTTTAAAAACTCCTTTCTTAAGAATGGCCTCTGCAGTGGGAGAAGCCAAGATGGTGGTCTGTAGCCAGCTTTCTGCAAACGCTCCAATCCAGAACAAGAGTTAAATGACAGAAATTTAGCAAGAAAGCCAACAATTTGGAACTGAGCCAAAAGAGAAGGTCGAAGAACGCACATCAACCCTGCTGGAGCAACCTGCAGCCCCAAGGATACAAATAAAAGGTACAGAACACATCGCCAAGCAGACGGGAGTCCCCTCCCCCCGTGAGATCAGCTCATGGCATACTCCATACAAGCAAGCGAGCAGAGTTCAGATGTCCTCCCACTCTACACAACAGGAGAGACCCTCTAAAAACCAGACCTCCTTCCCCTACTAGGGTGTCATGTCACTCTCCTGCCAGGCATAAAACTGTATAAAACTGTATATATTCTCTACCTTCAAGTTTGAACTCTCGGCACTCCCCTCCACTCTCACCCTGAGGTCTGGTGGTCTGTCCCCCAATGAATCCAGATTCTTGGACATTTTCTCAAGAGGTATGGACAGGGCACAGGCTGTTGCTGATCTGTGCTGTTTTTCCGGCTCGGGAGTGGTGAGAGGAAAGTGAGCCAAGAGGAGACCGAACTGGAGAGGCGGTCCCCTGAGGCACCGAGCAGCAGGGGGAGCGATGGCTGTGGGCCTCGCACCCCTGGAGATGTTTTGAGGAGACACTCCCACTCTCTCTGGGTGGCCAGGGGAAGCTGCCTTCTCTGGTGGCAGCCATCGGCAGAGTGGTCCTGCAGCAGAGGGGCAGGACTCGGGAGTGAAGAAGATGTCTGAGGCGGTACCAGACCAGCAGGGGCTGAGCGCAGGGATTAGAATATATGCACTGAGAAAGCTTTGGTAAATTTCAGCCACAACTGGCCCTCAGGAGATGACAGCTGAGACAAAGGGCTGAAGCTCACAGACTGAGTCAGGACTATTAGCAGCCCAGCATCTCTTCCACAGGGCAGAAATTCTGTGAATTTGTTCTGTTCTATCAGGAACATCAATCAGGGACAGGGCTGGAACTGAGTGAATCGCCCCAGCCCCTATCAAGTACCCAGGTTGTCAGGTCTCACCTCCCCCCTGCCAACACTGACAGAAACTGGTGGACTGGCCGAGGAGCCACAGAGCCCCTTGTGACCCAGGAAGGTGCAAACCTCTAGAGCATCTGCTCATTGGAGGGAACTGGATCAAAGTCCTGCAGGGTTATCAGAGACTGGGTGTGACAGAGGGGCAAGGTGGGGAAGGAGGCATCAACCTTCCCAGACTAATTTACTAGCTGGAGCTCACAGAGCCCTGGAGCGAGTTATACTAGAGCTGACACCAGACTCCTGCTATCTAGTCACCAGAGACTTTTCAACTCTTTGATTTGAGGTTGGTACTGGCTGGGACAATTGAGTGGGACCTCTTCAACTGGGCCAATCACCTGAGGACTTTCCAATGTGGTACACTGGGTGTGTGGTAGTGGGAAGGTTTGATTTTCCTTTTCCAATTGTTGTCTGTGGGGGCCATGGTGACCTAACTACTGGTATTTCTCCACAGCTCAGATTCCAAAACAGAGTAACCGATTCTCTAGGGTAAGACAGAACCAGCTGAAAATAAGACAGAGCCACTTAACCCCACCACATCAAGAAGGCCCCCAGTTTCGCAGGTAGTAGTAGCAAAGTACGGGTTGGCAAAACTCTAGGGGAAAAGGTTAAAACACCAGTCCCAGCTTACAGGCAAAGGACTGGTCAATCACTACTCCTAGAACCCCCAACCCAACTTATCCTTACCTATTCATCCAGCCAAACAGTGCAAAATAAATATGGGACAGAATCAGCGGAAAAGCTCTGGAAACATGAACAACCAGAGTAGATCAACCCCCCCAAGGAATAATTTGGCAGACACAAATGTCAATCCTATGCATAAACAGATGGCTGAGATGTCGGAAATCAAATTCAGAATTTGGATTGCAAACAAGATCAATAAAATAGAGGAAAAATTGGAATTAGAAATTCTGGGAGCATGTCAAAAATTGTCTCAAGAAGTCAAGGAATTCAAAGACCAAATGACCAAAGATTTT
>CAUYRH010072187.1:0-25022 GCA_963574655.1 Perodicticus potto
GACGGCTGCAACCAAAAAATGGCCAGGCGTTGTGGCGGGCGCCTGCAGTCCCAGCTACTTGGGAGGCAGAGGCAAGAGACTCGCTTGAGCCCAGGAATTGGAGGTTGCTGTGAGCTGTGATGCCACAGCACTCTATCCAGGTGACAGCTTGAGGCTCTGTCTCCAAAAAAAAAAAAAGAAGAAAAGAAAAGCATTTGATATGCTTAGAGAAGTATTCAAAGATGTCACACTCTTCACTTTGGTAGAATTCTTTTATGTATGGGAAGACATGAGTACTGGTTAAAGGATTTGGCATATTTTTCACCTTTGTTTGGGTTTTCTCTGGTATAAATTTTTGATGTATAGAAAGCTTAGAGCATAACTGAAAAGTCTCTCACATTCTTCATATTTGTAGCATTTCTCTTTGATATGAACTCTATTAAGCACAGAAAACTGTGACTCTGGCTTAAGGTTTTTCCATATTCTTTACATTGTTAGGATTTTACACTAACAATGTTAGTAGCTATGTTAGTAGGTATGCTAGGTATGATTTCTCTTATGATTAGTAAGGTTTGAGGACCAATTAAAAACTTTGCCCCCAGCTCTGCGCCTGTGGCTCAATGGGCTAAGGTGCCAGCCACATACACCTGAGCTGGCGGGTTTGAATCCAGCCCAGGCCAGCCAAACAACAATGACGGCTGCAACCAAAAAGTGGCCAGGCATTGTGGCGGGTGCCTGTAGTCCCAGCTACTTGGGAGGCAGAGGCAGGAGACTCGCATGAGCCCAGGAATTGGGGGTTGCTGTGAGCTGTGATGCCACGGCACTCTATCCAGGGTAACAGCTTGAGGCTCTGTCTCAAAAATTAAAAAAATAAAATAAATAAAATAAATGAACACTTTGCCCCATTATATACATTTGTAAGATTTCTCTCCAATATGAATTTTCTTGTGTGAAGTAAAGCTTGAGCTCCAGTTACAGGCTTTGCCACATTCTTCTCATTTGTAAGATTACTAGAAGATTAATCAATGGAAACGTTCCATATCAAAAAAAGAGTTGGTGATATGATCAAAGTCATCAAAGAACAAAAGTGTCAAAGTATATATACTTTGTAGAGCAAACTGTCTTTTGAAATGAAGAAAGATGCATCTTTTAATAATCAATTAAAAATTAAATAGGGCCACCAGCCCACACAGGGGCCTTCTGTTAACACACATAACAAAAAATAAAATTTAAGATAACTAAAATCACACGCTGCTTCACTTGTAGCTCAGTGGGTAGGGCACATACACCCAGGCTGGAGGCTTGGAAACTGGCTTCAGCCTGCCAAACAATGACAACTACAAGAAAAAAATAGCCAGGCATTGTGGCGGGTACCTGTAGTCCCAACAACTCTGGAGACTGAAGCAAGAGAATAACTTAAGCCCAAGTGTTGGAGGTTGCTGTGAGCTGTGATGCCATGGCACGCTACCCAGGGCTACATAGTGACATCTGTCTCAAAAAAAAAAAGAAGTATAACTAACATAACTCTTCAATGAACAAATAGGACAATCATGACATTCATCTTGGCACTGTCTTCTTTGATATGACATCACATGCATAAGCAACAATGACAACAACAACAAAAACACTTAGAGCACATCAAATTTAACCATTCTCACACATCCAAGAAAACATTATGCAGAGTATAAATGCCACCTTAGAAATGGCTGAAAATATTTGTAAATTAAGTGTGTGATAGGAGTTAGTACTTAGAATACATATTTGTACAAGTAATACACATATATAGACAACTCCTAAAACACAACAGCAAAACCCAAGTAATTTTATCTAAAAATTGACAAAAAATTGCACTAACAGTTTTCAAAGAAGATATATAAATTGGCAGCAAGCATTTGAAAGGATGCTTAAAGTACTAATTATTGAGAAATGCAAAGAAAAATCACAATGAACTATTATATCATACTCGAAATGAACACTAAATAATGTTTGTCAAGGATATAGAAAAATTGGAAACTTTTTGAAATGTTCATGAGGAAAAATGTTGCAGAAACTCTTAAACTGAATGAAAGTTTCTCAGAAAACTAAAGTTAAAAGTTATTGTTTCAGCAATCTCATGTCTGGATATATATCCAAAATACTCCTTGCAGAATGTGGAAGATACATGTCTACACTCACATTCGTTGCAGCATTATTCACAAAAGTGAAATGGTATAAGCAACACAGATGTCAATGTCTGCTCCAAAGTAGAGACAATGTAGCATTTATTCCCCATTAAAACAGAACTTCTTGGCATATCCAGGGACAAGGATAAACCTTAAGTCTATTATGTTAACTTAGAAACACTGAAAGTGCCCAGGTATGTGGGAGGCTAAGGCAAAAGACTCTCTTAAACCCAATTGTTTGAGGTTGCTGTGAGCTATGATGGCACAGCACTCTACTGAGGGTAATATAGTAAGACTGTCTCAAAAAAAAAGAAAGAAAGACTGAAGGCTAAGACGCCAGCCACATACACCTGAGCTGGCGGGTTCAAATCCAGCCCGGGCCCACCAAACAACAATGACAGCTGCAACCAAAAAATGGCTGGGCATTGTGGCGGGCGCCTGTAGTCCCAGCTACTTGGGAGGCAGAGGCAGGAGACTCGCTTGAGCCCAGGAATTGGAGGTTGCTGTGAGCTGTGATGCCACATCACTCTGTCCAGGGTGACAGCTTGAGGCTCTGTCTCAAAAACAAAAAGACTGAAGGTGGTAAATTTTGTGCTTGCCAAAATTAAAAAGTTTAATGAGATTAAAATTGTCACAAAGTTTCTCAAAAATTACCTGCAAATTGCAAAAGTTTTTTCCTCTCAAAAAGAGAATATACGGGCGGTGCCTGTGGCTCAGCGAGTAGGGTGCCAGCCCCATATACCGGTTCAAACCCGGCCCCGGCCGAACTGCATCGATAGCTGGGTGTTGTGGCGGGCACCTGTAGTCCCAGCTACTGGAGGCTGAGGCAAGAGAATTGCCTAAGCCCAGGAGCTGGAGGTTGCTGTGAGCTGTGTGACGCCACGGCACTTTACCTAGGGCGATAAAGTGAGACTCTGTCTCTACAAAAAAAAAAAAAAAGAGAAAGAGAATATAGGCTTGGTTTCCATAGCTCAGTGAATAGGGTGCCAGCCACATACACCAAGGTTGGCATGTTCAAGCCCATCCCGGGCCTACTAAACAATGACAACTGCAACCAAACAAATAGCCAGGCTTTGTGGTGGGTGTCTGTAGTTGGGAGGCTGAGGCAAAAGGATCACTTAAGCCCAAGAGCTGGAGGTTGCTGTGAGCTTATAGCACTCTACCCAGGGTAACATAGTAAGACCCTCTCTCAAAAAAAACAGTGGTTTTAGATTCATCAATATGGCCAGGCTTGGTAGTTCACACTTGTAATCTCAGTACTTTGGGAAGCTGAGGTGGGTAGATTGCTTGAGCTCATGACTTTGAGACCAGCCTGAGCCAGAGTGAGAACCTGTCTCTAAAATCAGCCAGGTGTTGTGGTAGGTGCTATATTCCCAGTTACTTCAGAGCATAAGGCAAGGGGATCACTTGACCCCCGTTGTTGGAGGTTGCTGTGAGCTATGATGCCATGCACTGCACACTACTGAGGGTGACAAAGTGAGACTCTGTCTGAAAAAACAAATGAAAGGACTTATCAATAAACACGTGCTAAAATTAAGCCTATCATCATGGCTATTTACCTAGATGGGACATAACAACCACTGAAAACCACCAAGGAAAAGAAATATACAAGATAAGTTGTTGCAGTTTTCCTGTGGAAACTGTAGTTTCTCTGAGGAAATGGATCACAAGACAAGAATGGTCAGTACAAGCTGCAAGGAGAGAGGCTCCCGGTCACTCTGCAGAGAGTGAGCCCCTCAGCACCCACAGGGTTTTTATTAGAAAATATTACAAGGCTTTTGTCAACAAGTAGCAGTTCTTACAAGTAACAGTTCTCACAGCTGGCAGAGTCTTTCCTCAATGACTATGACCCGATGACTTTGTTGGTTTCTAGTCTATACATAAACATTTCCTTGACCCCTTCCCAACCTTGCCTGTGAGAACACAGAGCTGCTTGGTGGCATGGTGCTAAGCTTCAGATGCTCCTGTGCTTGCATCAGGAACTTTTAATACTCTCATGTCCTCCACAGCCAAAGTCAGGTCACAGACTGAGGAAAAGTCCATCTACATTTCCCCTTTTCTGTTTTGAACGCTCTTTGTAAAGCATTAAGGAAAAAACTGTGGCCTTTTGTCTCATTCCTTGTGACTTTCTTGAGATTCTTCTCCAGACTATGTAATGAAATACAATAATGCCAATGATTAATAGCATAAAAATGAAAGAAGCACTTCTCAATGCTTTCAATTGCTTAGTAGGAGACTAGTTGACTAATACCATCAGAAATGCTTTACAAGACATCTGTTCCTGATAACAATTGTAGCTGATGTGCAAAGCCTTTCTCAAATATGCTGTTGTAATTCTAGAATTTCTTTAGTCATGTTAGTACTAATTAACAAACACTTTCTAACCTTACCCTAATTAAAATGAGTGTCATTACAAGATACAAGGGTTACACAGAATGTAGTAATATTCCAATCACAACGTAATCTGACTTGTCTTTGTAGACTTACAATTTGATCCCCAATAACACTAGGGCATCCGCTAAATCTGTTAATTTGTTATTAATTTCAGAATCTATTTCACTCTGGGCAGTCCATAATATTTCTGAATTACAGTGACAATTTTGAACAAATTCTCCAGTTTGTACAGATTGGTGTAAAGCCACACCAGCAGTTGCTGCAACAGAAGTGATAACAATCAATCCAGTGATAATGGATATCAACAGTCCAATCATCCATTTAGTCCATTTCATGATATAGACCACAAGATGTTGAAACAGCAAGGCTGTAGGTGAATCTTACCATGGCCTCTGCATCTGGACTGGTATCCACCCTCCAACTTGACATCTTTACTTTCCTGACTGTGATATAAAGAGATTGAAGAATTAAAGCATGTGAAAAAAGAACAATTCATGCAAGAAATAACAGACTCTTGGGATGCCACTGGGCAGGTCCCTTCATTAAAAGATATGGCAGGGTGGCACCTGTGGCTCATCCAGTAGGGCGCTGGCCCCATATATCGAAGGTAGTGGGTTCAAACCTGGCCTCTACCGAACTGCAAAAGAGAAAAATAGCCGGGTGTTGTGGCGGGTGCCTGTAGTCCCAGCTACTTGGGAGGCTGAGGCAAGAGAATCACCTAAGCCCAGGAGTTGGAGGTTGCTGTGAGCTGTGTGACACCACAGCACTCTACCAACGGTGCTAAAGTGAGACTCTCTCTCTACAAAAAAAAAAAAAAAGATATGGCAGTTTTACACAAACCTGTACATAATGGGATTCATTTCTCTGAAAGGTTAAAGTAGAAGAGTTGTCACTACTATGTGTGATATCTCCTTTCCAAACATATAATTTTGATAGAGAAGTTGTTAATTTCCAAAGATGTTGTTGAGTTGGGCATTCATGGATGGCATCGGTGGGGACATACCACCCCCGTACCATACAAGGGAATGAAGGGGCTGTGGTAGATATACTATTATCACATTTATGCCATCTTAAATCTGCTCCCACTCCTTTGTCTCGAGTGGTCCAGTGGGGTCTCCAATCAGTGACACTTCCATAGGAAGTATTAACTAATACTCTAGGTACCTCTCCACGACAAAGGGTCCACTGCACTCACTCAGATAGATGTGTAGCGACAGGCACAGAACAGTGTGGGAGGTCAGAAGGAGCACATCCTTCATGACTCTCATTACCTTTCCATCCTCTTGTTTGTAAAATGTAGATTGATTTGATTTCTTTAGCCTCGGTACTACTCTTTACAATGGATAACCACGCCTCATTCTCGGGATTTAAACAATGACTTCCATTACCTATACAAACAGGGATTCATTGAACACCTATGGTATAATTTGCTATGGTGATGCCTTCTTCCCCAGGTTTCAAAGGCCCGTGGGAATCATAAGGTCCAGGCATCCAGCTGGAATCATTAACATATACCGGTATGGTTGGATCATTCCATGATAGGACCCTATTCAAAGGAGGATTAGGAATGTAAGCCCAATATGTAAAATTAACTATACTACTGCTGTTTACAGCTCTTACCTGGGTAGAAAGAATGGCCAGCATGGTCACAAAAAAGATGTTCAGATGTAACTGGATTGCCTTGCTGACGGACCATGCTTTCAGCTATGTGGGTAAGCTTCTTCACCTGCCCCCAGGTTGGCAGGGTGGTATGAGTGGTTGATGGTAGAGGGTGCTGCCTCATAGGGCATTTTAAGGTTAACTGTTGTAGATCCTTGGAGAGGAATGACTCATTGAAGTCACACTGTGGTCTTTTGTTCATGACTCTGTTTGATCCAAATACAGGTAGCCACTGCTTGCCTTCTGAGTCTGTAGATACATAAGCAAAACCTTGCCCCCATCTTAAGACTATAGCAGATTTCCAAGAATTATCAAGAGTTTTATAATATACAAGTTGATTGAGTTAAACTGAATACTGAGGGTTCATATGTTTCCAATGATGCTCTGCTGCTGTTGTAGTGTCCTCAGCTCTATTCAGAACATTTAATGTGAAGAGTGCTTTCTGTAAGAGAAATCTTGGAGTGTTAAAGCCATCTGCATCTTTTTGTTTCTGTAACATTTCTTTGAGAGTACAGTGTTTGTGTTCAATGATAGCTTGACCTTGTGAATTGTAGGGAATGCCAATAGAGTGACTGATATTCCAATGTGAAAGAAAAGTTTGAAATGGACGGGATGGATAACTGGGTGCATTATCTGTCTTTATGTTGGCAGGGAGTCCCATGTGTTTAAAGCTTCAATTAGACAAGTGATGACATGTGTGGATTTTTCACCAGGGAGAGCTGAAGCCCAAGAATAACCTGAAAAAGTGTCCACTGAGTGATTTACTTTACCTTGCCAAAAGAGGGAATAATAGTAACATCCGTCTGCCATACATGGTTGGGATGAAGACCACGGGGATTTACTCCAGGGGAATAAGTAGGATTATTAAGCTGACTGCATATGTTTTGCTTGCTTAATAGGAATAGACAATTGTTGTGCTAAGCCTTTGGTGTTAACATGAGTCTCTGCATGAAATTATGACACAGTAAATACAGATCCAATCAATAATTTGTCAATGTAATCATTAGATGAGGCCATAGGACCAGGAAGTCCTGTGCGAGCATGGATATGAGTCATGTAGAGAGGGTTAGAATGCAAAGGAATGAGGGTTTGTAGTGTAGAAAATAATGTCATCAAGTCATCATTATGTGATAGAGGGAGATAAACAGTTTTAATGTGAGAAACAACAGTCTCAGTATATTGTGAGTCAGTGAGAGATAAGAAGTCTGATAATAAAAGATAAATGGCATAAAGCTCATTATTCTGAACACAAGAGTAGGGTCCTTGCTGAACTTTAGAAATTGTGCCATGGGAATATCCCATCATTCCAAGTTTATTAGCATCTGTGTAAAAAGTGTCTGCAGGAGAAATAGGAGCAGAATGTACACATGAAGACAAGAGCCAAGAGGTTTGCTTTAGAAACTGAATAGGCGGGCAGCACCTGTGGCTCAAAGGAGTAAGACGCCGGCCCCATATGCCGGAGGTGGCGGGTTCAAACCCAGCCCTGGCCAAAAACCACAAAAAAAAAAAAAAAAAAGAAAAGAAAAGAAAAAAGAAACTGAATAGGCTTGTCCTTTGCATAAGCATTACTAATAGATCCAAGAAATGAGGAAAAAGCAATATGCCAATCCAGATTAATTTTCCAATTATCATCAATCTGTCATTCTGTTAATGGGAGTATAATAGAGGCAGAATCAGAACCCAGTAATAGCCTAATGCGACAAAGACCTTTTACCACTGAGTGGCAAATTTTCTACAAACATGTAGGCAACCTCTTTGATGCTTTATTAGGCAAAAATACCCATTCTAAAATTGAATTAGTTTGATAGATGAGGCCAGTTGGAGAATACTCTGAGGAAAGAACAAGGAAAAGAACTGGAGAGTCGGCTCAGCGCCTAGAGAGTCAACGGTCTAAGGCACCAGCCACGTACACCTGAGCTGGCAGGTTCGAATCCAGCCCAGGTCCGCCAAACAACAATGACGGCTACAACCAAAAAATGGCCGGGCATTGTGGCGGGCGCCTGTAGTCCCAGCTACTTGGGAGGCAGAGGCAGGAGACTTGCTTGAGCCCAAGAATTGGAGGTTGCAATGAGCTGTGATGCCATGGCACTCTATCCAGGGTGACAGCTTGAGGTTCTGTCTCAAAAAAAAAAAAAAAAAAAAGGATCTATACAATCAAGATAATGGGTAACAAATTGCTGAGAAATTATCAAAAGCTCCTCTTTCACTGCAGAGGTTAAATGGCAAGGCCTGTCATGATCTGGATCGCCCTCTAATGTAGAAAATAAATGAGGTAAGGTGGAGTTTGGGATACCTACAGAAGGTCTAAGTCAATTAATATCTCCCAAGAGCCTTTGAAAGTCAATAAGCATTCTAAGTTTATCAGTACATAATTCTATGCTTTGAGCCCTTTTTTTTTTTTTTTTTTTTTGGAAAGATACAGTCTCACTTTGTCACACTTGGGAGAGTGCCGTGGTGTCACACAGCAACCTCCAACTCCTGGGCTTAGGCGATTCTCTTGCCTCAGCCTCCCAAATAGCTGGGACTATAGGCGTCAGCCACAACACTCGGCTATTTTTCTGTTTTTGCAGTTTGGCTGAAGCCAGGTTTGAACCCGCCACCTTCGGTATATGGAGCCGGCGCCCTACTCCATGGACCACAGGTGCCACCCTGAGCCCATATTTTTTGAGAATCAAGTTCATAGCCTAAATATGAAAAAGGAGGTTGAGTTTGAATTTTATCAGGAGCTATTACAGACCATACTTATGTAAAATAGAAGAAGCACATTCTAATATATTTTGTAATGTGGAGACTTCTGCATGGGCAAACAAAATATCATCCATATAATGAATTATAAGAGCAGAAGGAAACAGCTTTCTTACTTCCTGCAGAGGCTGGTTAACAAAATGTTAGCACAAGGTGGGACTATTAAGCATTCCTTGTGGCAATACGCACCACTGATATCTATAATAAGGCTTATATTGATTAAGGAAAGGTACCAAAAAGGCAAAATGAAGGCAATCTTCAGGGTGCAGATAAGTGGTAAAAAAGCAATCTTTTATTTATTTATTTATTTTCTTGAGACAGAGCCTCAAGCTGTCACCCTGTGTAGAGTGCAGTGACATCATAGCTCACAGAAACCTCCAACTCCTGGGCTCAAGCAATTCTCCTGCCTCTGCCTCCCAAGTAGCTGGGACTACAGGCACTTGCCACAACACCCAACTATTTTTTGGTTGTAGCCGTCATTGTTGTTTGGCGGGCCTGGACTGGATTCGAACCTGCCAGCTCAGGTGTATGTGCCTGGCACCTTAGCCACTTGAGCCACAGGCAGCAAGCCAAATCTTTGAAAATAAATAATAAGAAAATGCCAATCTTTAGAGATCACAGAAGGAGATGGCAGGGGTGGCTGTAATGGACCCAAAGGTTGAATAATAGAATTACACTTTCTTACATCTGTAAGCCTTCTCCATTTTCCTGATTTCTTTTCTATAGCAAAAATAAGAGAATTCCATGGACTTGTAGAAGGTTCTATATGACCTTCTTTTAATTGTTCCTGTATAATATTTGAGAGAGCTTCTAATTTATCATGAGTTAAGGGCCACTGCGGGCTTGAACTCTTTCTCAAGCCTTGTACAGCACAGAAGAGTCTGCATGATAGTAACATCAGCATATTTTAACTGAGCCTAAAAGCCAAGCCATTGTCCACTGCCCACTAATTGACACTCTGTGATTGCAGTGCCTATAGCCTGATTCTGTCTGGCCAAACAACGCTGCCTCTTCCTTCCATCCAGTACAAAATTGGAATTATTGACCTGATTCAACAACAGTGCGAGCAATTGCATCCCAATCATAAAGAATGAGTCTCATTTCTGAAGCCAATCCTAGAATTAAGCCTTTAACATAAGGAGATTGCATGCCATATTAATAATTGCTTGTTTGAGATCTTTGATAGTTTCAAAGGTGAGGGTATTGCGACTATACTGAACAGCCCCTTGAGGATACTGTTCATTGGCAGGAAGCTGGCTGTGTAACTGTAACTGCATAGAGCCCCAAAATTTGAGAATCAAAAGCATCAATATCGGCTCGGCACCCGTGGCTCAATGGGCTAAGGCGCCAGCCACGTACACCTGAGCTGGCGGGTTCGAATCCAACCCGGGCCCACTGAACAACAATGACGGCTGCAACCAAAAAGTGGCCCAGCGTTGTGGGGGGCGCCTGTAGTCCCAGCTACTTGGGAGGCGGAGGCAGGAGACTCACTGGAGCCCAGGAATTGGAGGTTGCTGTGAGCTGTGATGCCACAGCACTCTATCCAGGGTGACAGCTTGAGGCTCTGTCTCAAAAAAGAAAAAAAGTATCAGTATCCCCTGGTTTACTTCCTTCCATTACAGCTTGAACAAATGAGGATCCGCAATGGCAGGGCTCCAGTAATGTCGGAGCAGGAGGGGCAGAGGGTATCACTAGAGGCCCTTCTCCACACTTTGAATTACTTTCACAGATCTTTTGCAAGTCTAATTTAGGTAAATGAACATTACCTAGACCTTTAGACATTTCAGATAACTGTGCTATCAATACCTTATAATTAGGAGGTGCATCTGTCCCCTCAAATTCACTTTCCGTAAAGATTCAGAGCTGGATTCCTTTTTACTAATATTAAAATACTCTGCATTACATTCAATTTCAGGTTGCACCTCATAAATTCTGTGAAATTTCTTTCTTTTCAATTGCCTGTCTTTTCTGCTTTGGCAACAGGGGCAATGGTTGGGAGGACATTGGATCAGTAGACTCATAACCTTTTCTCTTAGTTAATTCACAGTCCAAAACTGACCTTTGGTGAGACTCATTCTCTGTGTCAGACTGCAACGGCTGCAGAGCCAAAGTAATGAGATTACAAAGAGACCACACTGACGCAGGAATGTTGTCCCCTAGCTGATGAGCACGGTGCCAAGCTCTCATCACCTATTTCCAAGTTTTTAAACTTTAAACAGCTCTATCTGAAGGCTGAAATCAATAGCAGTGCTTGCACCCACATTTAAATAATTCCTCAAAATTCTTTTCTTTCACTTTTGCTCCTGTACTTTGCAGGAGACTTCTGAGGACTTTCAGGTATTGGGATTCTAATGAAGGAGACTGTCTCATTGTTCTCTGTTATCTCTCCTTTAATAATTCAGAAAGTTTTACTTATCCCTGCGTGGAATTTCCTGTCAGGTCCGAGTCAAAGATCCTGCTGGCTGACCCTGCTTGCTGCTCCGGACATTGCAGTTTCCCTGTGGAAACTGTAGTTTCTCTGAGGAAAAGGATCACAAGACACAAATGATCAGTACAAGCTGCAAGGAGAGAGGCTCCCGTTGCTCTGCAGACAGCAAGCCCCTCAGCACTGACAGGGCTTTTTTTTTTTTTGAGACAGAGCCTCAAGTTGTCACCCTGGATAGAGTGCTGTGACATCACAGCTCACAGCAACCTCCAATTCCTGGGCTCAAGCGAGGCTCCTGCCTCCGCCTCCCAAGTAGCTGGGACTACAGGCGCCCACCACAATGCCCGGCCATTTTTTGGTTGCAGCCATCATTGTTGTTTGGCGGGTCCGGGCTGGATTCGAACCCGCCAGCTCAGGTGTACGTGGCTGGTGCCTTAGCCCATTGAGCCACAGGCGCCAAGCCACTGACAGGGCTTTTATTAGAAAATATTACAAGGCTTTTGTCAACAAGTAGCTGTTCTTGTTAGACCCAGACGGGGTCTTTCGGGAGGGTCGCCCCCAAGGGAAGACACCAGACTCAGATTGATGCAAGAGCAAGAGGCGAGTTTATTGCTGACGCGTCAGGGTCCCTCAGCCGCTCGGGGAGAAGGGCCCCGGGCAGCTGTTACAGTCTGGTTTTAAAGCTAAAAACCGCAAGGGGAGGAGAGAGCAGGCGGGGAAGGGTGAGGCCGTGGGGTTCAGAGGAGGAAGTTGCAGCTGCATGGAAAGTCTCAGTTTGGCAAGCCCTGTTTGGAAAGTCCCGGTTGGGCAAGTCTCGTGGTGGGTAACTGAAAAAGTCCCTACTGGGAGGGAGGGGGCCCAAGCGGGATGCAGTTAAGGGGGGGTCTCACATTCTTACAACTGAGGCAGGAAAGTAAAGGCAGAGCTAAAGACCTGTCCTGGCCACTCTGTACAGGCATTAGCCAAACAGTCTGTAACACTCCACTGTAGCAAATGTCTCTGTTATCTGTATATCTTTCTCTTGGAAGGCACTGGGCCTAGATAGTAACCTTGCAACTTCCTTAATCTTCCCTCGCCCTTGAAGACAGGTAGCCCGCCCAAAGTCAAGGGTGCGGGCAGAGCTGTCCTTCCCTCGAGTCCCACGACTTTCACATTTGTCATGTACCTCACATCCTTCATGACTCTCACGTGCACCCTAGCCCTCAAAAATGTATAAAAGAAAGGCAAGAGATTGGGTCGGTGGGCTCGGTTTTTAGGACACTAGTCCGCCTAGTCTCCCGGCCGGAATAAACTCGCTGCTTCCTCTATCGACTGGTGCCTGGAGTCTTCTGTCTGCGTCGGTTTTCCTGCTACACAACAAGTAACAGTTCTCAAGGCTTGCAGGTTGTTTCCTCAACATTTTTCTAACAACTTTGTTGGTTTCTAATCTATACATAAACATTTCCTTGATGGCTTCCCGACCCTGCCTGTGAGAACCCAGAGCTGCTTAGTGGCAAGCCACCAAGCTTCAGATGCTTCTAGGCTTGCATCAGGAACTTTTAACACTCTTATGTCCTCCCTGGCTGAAGTTAGGTCACTGAGTGAGGAAATGTCCATCTATAATAAGTCATAAACAAATATGGGGTAATAGTTATAGAAAAAATGCACAGCTACAATTTATAGTAGACACATAGCAGGTTCATATTTTCATTGTACCATGTATTGAAGTATATGTGAGTTCGTGGTTTCATCTAATATTATAATACGTAGATGAAACCAAACCAAACACACAATATATTGAGGTTGAAAATCCTACCCAGAAAAAGACACACACTAATATGGAATTGGAAAACAAGTATAAAAAAATTAGACATTTGATTCTCTACACAACATTGTTGTACCATTTGAAAGCTTTTCTAGGTCAGCTGGCTTGGCTCAAACCTGTAATTCTATCACTTCAGAAGGTTGAAGTGGGAGGACTGCTTCTGCTCAGAAGTTTAGGATTGGGGCGGCGCCTGTGGCTCATCGAGTAGGGCGCCGGCCCCATATACCGAAGGTGGCGGGTTCAAACCTGGCCTCGGCCGAACTGCAAAACAACAACAAAAAAATAGCTGGACGTTGTGGTGGGCGCCTGTAGTCCCAGCTACTTGGGAGGCGGAGGCAAGAGAATCGCCTAGGCCCTGGAGTTGGAGGTTGCTGTGAGCTGTGTGACGCCACAGCACTCTACTGAGGGTGAAAAAGTGAGACTCTGTCTCTACAAAAAAAAAAAACAAAAACGAAACAACAAACAAAAAAGAAGTTTAGGATCATTGGCCATGCACAGTGGCTTACACCTGTAATCCTAGCACTCTGGGAGACTGAGTCAGGTGGATTGCTTAAGCTCAGGAGTTTAAGGCCAGCCTGAGCAAGAGCGAGACCCCACCTATAAAAACAAACAAGCTTGTGGCGGGTGCCTATCGTCCTTTTACTAGGGTGAAAGAGAAGCAAGCCTAAGTTCATTTTGTTGTAACTCTTTTTTTTTTGTAGAGACAGAGTCTCAGTTTATCGCCCTCGGTAGAGTGCTGTCGTGTCACATAGCTTGCAGCCCACCTCCAGCTCCGGGGCTTAGGCGATTCTCTTGCCTCAGCCTCCTGAGTAGCTGGGACTACAGGCACCCACCACAACGGCCGGCTATTTTTCTGTTTTGCAGTTCGGCCGAGGCCGGATTTGAACCCGCCACCTTCAATATATGGGGCCAGCACCCTACTCGTTGAGCCACAGGCACCACCCTGATCAGAAAATTTTTAAAAATTTTACAACAGTAAGGATAATTTGTATTATGTTATTTATATATTACTATTGTTACAAAAGCTGACAAGGCTGTATTTCACTTTTTAGGAGAAACACAAAGCTTTACACTTAGATATAAACTAAAAAGATAGACTTTGTAAGATAGGATGAGTCATAATAGGTAAATAAGCATTCATTTGGAAAAAAATAAAATATAATTTAGATGTAAGTTGAGGGAAATTATGACAATCCTATTGATTTCTTTTTGCCCAGAGTAAGTTAGAATTTCATAGTGAGGCTTTTAATAAATATGGAGTGCCTACTAATTATCTAATTTACTTCTTACATAAGTTGAACTTCTAACACATAGTTCTGAATATTTAAATCTAAAATTATAGAACATTTAATACAGCAAAAAATAGAAAATGAAAACATACACAGAGTAAAATCAGCAAGATGGGAGACTAGAAGTCCCATGTTCACATACTCCTCACATGGCATCAAAAATTGAGAGTCGGGCGGTGCCTGTGGCTCAATTAGTAAGGCGCTGGCCCCATATACTGAGCGTGGTGGGTTCAAACTCGGCCCCAGCCAAACTGCAACAAAAAAGTAGCCAGGTGTTGTGCTGGGCTCCCGTAGTCCCAGCTACTTGGGAGGCTGAGGAAAGAGAATCACCTAAGCCCAGGAGTGGGAGGTTGCTGTGAACTGTGTGACGCCATGGCACTCTGCACAGGGCCGTAAAGTGAGACTCTGTCTCTACAAAAAAAAAAAAATTTGAGAGTCATCGGTGGGAAGAAATGTTTTAATGACAGTCCAGCACAGTAGCTCACAGCTGTCGTCTCACCTATGTAAAGGCTTGGGTGAGAGGATCACTTCAGTTCAGCATTTTGACACCAGACTAAGCAATATAGTGAGGCCCTGGCTCAAAAATGTGATTTTGTGAGAGCTTTGGGACCCAGAGTGGAGGTTGTGAAATGCTTCAAATGCCCCTAAGAAGGCTCATTTTGAGAAGGGAGGCCTTCATTCACTTGGCAAACTAGAGGACCCCTAGTCTTGGTTACAGACTGAAGAATGGCCTGCTCAACTTTGTCCCACTGAGAAATCTAGTTATTATGTGGGTCTCTCCAACTCCTTTTAGACATGATCTGGGAGTGATCCTAGCCATGCAGAGACCTGGAGGGAGAGCCTCACTCATTATCATGGAGACCTTGGCACATTTGTGAGTGTATGTTTGCTTATATATCTATTTCTATTCTACACAGTAGAATATGAACAGAAGACCACATCCCTGCACTGAACTCCTTCTCAAGTTGGCTAATATTCACAGACCACAAATGCAGCACATGTATGTATAAGTATAGTGGGCCTAGTTCCTTATGCGAACCATCTCTGCATATTGACAAATTTGTTATAGTCCCCTGAGGGGTCAATTTAAAGAACTTTTGCTGTATATGTGTGTGTGTATATTTGTGAGTATATGTGTGTGTGTGTGTGTTTATATGTACATGAATAACACAGTCTTGATAAGCATATCCTAAGCCAGAGATAATGACAGTTATTTTGTAATGAGAGACATTAATATATCCTCAAGAATGCTCTAAACTCCCAAGACACAATATATTTAAGAAATATAGCTGCCAGGTGTAATAGCTCATGCCTGTAATCCTAGCCCTCTGGGAAGTTGAGGAGGGTAGATCACCTGAGCCCAGGAGTTCAAGATCAACCTGAGCAAGAGTGAGCATTTGTCTCTACTACTAAAAATTGAAAAACTTCCCAGGTATAGTGGAGGAAGCCTATGGTCCCAGCTACTCAGGAGTATGAGGCAAGACTATCTCTTGAGCCCATGAGTTTGAGGTTGCTGTGAGTTATGACTCCATAGCACTCTACCAAGAGCAATAGAATGAAAGAAAAAAATTCATGGAATAAATACCTTTAAATATGTTAAAATGGGAAATTAGAGGATATAACAATTTTCATGGTTCACATAAAAACAGAGTACAGAAGTTAAATAACAATAGATTTTATTGATAGAGATTCTTAGTGTTCTGAAAATTACTGACTATACTTCCTATCGAATCTTATCTGCAACTTTCATAGAATAAAAGCTATAAAGCGCACACCAGACAACATCTATTTGTGGTGTTCTTGGAATTTCTGAACCAAATGCTACTACCACTTCACTCACATAATTTGGTTATGATGCCAAAGAAGAAAAACTTTTTTCACATAAAATCTCATTCTGTTGCCCAGGCCAGAGTGCCTAACACACAGCAACCTCAAATTCCTGGTTTCAAACAATCCTCCTGCTTCAGCCTACCAAGGATCTGGGAATACAAGCAACCACCACAATGCCTAGATAATTTTTCTATTTTTAGTAGAGACAAGCTCTCACTTTTTTTAGGCTGTTCTCTATACCTGAGCGGGGATATGCTCTGATTTCTGTTCAATGCAGGCAGATGAGGTTATCACTGAGTGGGCCAGAAGTCTGGGTGATAAAGGGCCAGGTTGCTGCTAGAGATTTACTATCTGGATATTTGGAGAAGCATGGAGTCTTCTTTGCACTGGTGTGGGGTTTTGGTGAGACACCCTCAGAGTGAAGGAGCTGTGGGCTGGATTGCAGAGGATGCATCCTTGATTGGGAGGGTTATGATGATATCACTGCTGTGTCTAGTCTTGTTTTTCAGGAAAATTTTTTATTTTTTTGAGACAGAGTCTCACTATGTCATCCTTGGTAGAGTGCCATGACGTCATAGCTCACAGCAACCGGAACTTCTTGGGCTTAAGTGATTCTCTTGCCTCAGCCTCCCAAGTAGCTGAGTCAACAGGTGCTAACCACAATGCCTGGCTACTTTTTGTTGCAGTTGTTGTTGTTTAATTGGCCCAGGCCTGGTTCAAACCCACCTGCCTTGGTGTATGTGGCTGGTGCTCTAACTACTAAGCTACATGTGCTGAACCTTGGATTTTTTTAAAGCATATGAGTATTACAGATGCAAAAATAAAGCAGAACCAGCCTTCTCCACTCTTGCTCAAAAACCAGCCTGTATTTACAAACAGAAGAGAAGGAAGCCACAATATCACTACCCCCAAATTATTTATTCCATGTCTTTGCTGGACTCCAAATTTAGATTGGAATGCCAGTTTTTCAGGGCTGCTGGCATTACCTGTTTGTAGAACCATCAGCGAGATCCTACTGCAGTATTATGAAATCATTTAAAAGGAAAATAAGTTTCACGGTATCCATTAGTGGCAGTTTTTGTTTCTCTCTGTCAGTTTTCAGATAGATGTTTAGACCTTTTGGAATGAAACTAAATCAGTGCCTACAATGCATGTCCTTTGTCTTCTTTTAAAAGGTAGACCTGTAGGGTGGTGCCCATAGCTCAGTGGGTAGAGCACTGGCCACATACACCAAGGCTGGCAGGTTCAAACTAGGCCCCAGACAGCTAAACAACAATGACCACTGCTACAAAAGAAATAGCCAGGAATTATGAGGGGCAGCTGTCGTCCCAGCTACTTGGGAGCCTAAGGCAAGACAATTACTTAAGCCCAAGAGTTTGAGGTTTCTGTCAGCTATGATTCCATGGCACTCTACTGAGCGTGACATAGTGAGACTCTGTCTAAATTAAAAAAAAAAAAAAAAGGCTAAATCTGTCATTCTCTTTGATGCTGCATAGCAGTGCAACATGTCCTCACATTTCTAGTACCTGAGACTGTGCTGTGGGACTGAGCTTGATAATATATGGATTGAATTGACAAGTCTTGAATCAGCAGCACATTCCACAGGTTTCATTGTGTTCCTAACTCGGTGCCAAACACTTGGTTTGGATCTCCAGGGAAGACAGGAAAATGAAGAAGGTGAGGCCTTTTTTTTAGAGCTCTTACAATCTACCACTGTCAAATATAAATAGTGACCAATAAAACAATTGGGAGTACCTCTAACTCTTAGGCTTGAGCAATCCTCTTGCCTCAGCCTCTCAAGTATTTGGGACTAGAGGCACTTGTCACCATGCCTGACTACTTTTTATATTTTTAGTAGACAGGGGATATCACTCTTGCTCAGCCTGGTATGAAACTTATGAGCTTAAGCAGTCTGCCTGTTTCAGTCTCCCAGAGTGCTGAGATTATAGGTGTGAGTCATGATGCCCAGAATGAATTCTTTATGTACTGAAAGGTCTGAGTATTAGTTAAAAGATTTGACACTTCACATTTGTTTGGGATTTCTCTGTTATAATTTTTTTTTAATATATAGATAGTTTTGACCACAAGTTAAAAGCTTGTCACATTCTTCACATTTGTCTTCAACATGAATTCAATTACATATATAAAACTGTGACTACTGGCATAAGGTTTCACCGCACTCTTTATAACTTTATGTATTTGTTCTTACAGTATGAGCTTATGTTCCATTCTCCCCTCTTTTTGTTTTATTAATTGGCATTCTAAAAGTGAATGAGGGGGGTGGAGGCAAGAGGGCTGACTAGAGCCAGCTTTCCACAGAGGGTCCCGTCCAGAAGGAGAGTTAAAGGACAAAAGTTTAGCAAGTGAGCTGATGGTTTGGAATTGAGCCAAGAGAGAAGGTTGAAGAACACACATCAACCCTTCTGAAGCAAGCATCCACCCCAAGGATACAAACAAAAGGTACAAACAAAAGGATACAAACAAAAGGATACGAACAAAAGGTACAAAATCCATTGTCAAGCCCTCTCTCATGAGAATGGCTCACAGTATACTTTTTTTTGAGACAGAACCTCAAGCTGTCACCCTGGATAGAGTGCCGTGGCATCACAGCTCACAGCAACCTCCAATCCCTGGGCTCAAGTGCGTCTCTTGCCTCTGCCTCCCAAGTAGCTGGGACTATAGGCACCCGCCACAATGCCTGGCCATTTTTTGGTTGCAGCCGTCATTGTTGTTTGGCAGGCCCAGGATGGATTTGAACCTGCCTGCTCAGGTGTACATGGCTGGCACCTTAGCCCGTTGAGCCACAGGTGCCAAGCCACAGTATACTTTCTACAAATAAGTGAGCAGAGTTCAAACGTCCTCCCATTCTATCCCATGGGAGAGACCCTCTAAAAACCAGATGTCTTTCCCCTACTAGGGTGCCATGGCACTCTCCTACGTGGCAAAAAACTGTATAAGACTGTATATATTCTCTACCTGCAATTCTGAACTCCAGCACTCCCCTCCACTCTCACCCTGAGGTCTGAAAGCCTGTCCCCCATGGAGTCCAGATTCTTGGACATTTTCTCAAGAGAAATGTGGACAGTGCATGGGCTGTTACAGGTCTATGCTGATTCTGCAGCACAGGAGTAAGGAGAAGATGGTGAACTCAGGCTGAAGGCACCCTACAGGAGAGAGAAAGGCAGTTCCTGTGGCACAAAGCAGCAGTGGGAACAATAGGCTCACACGCCTGGGGATATTTTGGAAAGACTCCCTGTCTCTCTGGGCAACCAGAGAAAGCTGGGCATCTTCTCCAGTGGAAGACACTGGTGTAATAGATCTGGGATGGTAATGCAGACCCCTTGAGCAAAGGGTATGCCTGAGGTGGTACCAGTCTGGGTGGAGCACGGCAGAATGGAGAATTGACAATGCCTGTGCATAGATGGCATACTCCCAGGGCAGGGCTGTGCCAGGACTGCTTTAGTTAGCCTAAGAAACACCTGGCCCTCAGGGGATCATAGCTGAGACAAAGGCAGGTGGGAAACTGAAAGCTGAGTGTAAGCTCTAACCGCACCCACCCCAACACAGACTGCAGGGGAAAAAGAAACACTAGCTCTGGGCAGAGGCACAGACCAGGGCTTAGTCGCAGTTTCTGTGAACTCAAACAGCACCAGGTCTGCAGGGCAATATACCCAGGATGGAATCACAAATTTTGTGCAAATATAAGTGTCAGCAACTTGAATCAGGGGCAGGGCTGGAACTGAGTGAAAGGCCCCAGCTTCCATTAACCACCTGAGGTTGTCAGGCCTTGGCTTCTCTTGGTGACAAATGGTGACAGAGTGCAGAGGCCTGACTGAGGAGACATAAGATCTCTCTGTGACTTAGGCAGGCTCAAACCCCTGGAGCATCTGTTCATTGGAAGGAACTAGGTCATAGACTTGCTGGGTTACCACTGACTGGGTGTGATGGAGATGCAAGGTGGGGAAAGAAGCATCAACCTTCCCAGACTAATTCATTTGCTGGGGGGGGGGTCCTTCTGAACCCACAGAGCACCAGAATGAGTCATACTCAAGCTGCCAGCAGACCCCTGCTATATAGTTGCCAGAGACCTTTAGAACACCCTCATTTGAAACTGGGTGCTGACTGGGACAATTGATTTGGATCTGTTGGACTGAACCAATCACCTGAGGACTATCCAAAGTGGTACCCTGGGTGTGTGGTTGTGGGGAGGTTTGATTTTCCTTTCCCAGTTGTTGCTTGTAGGGGGTGGGGGTGACTAAATTGCTGGTATTTCTCCATAGCTGAGACTTCAACCCAGAATAACTAATTCACTAGGGTAGCACAGAGACCAGCTGAAAACAAGACAGAGCCACTTAGCTCCACTACACTAACTAAGTCCCCAGTGTCTCAGGCCGTAGCACTGTACAGGTCCTTTGCAAAGCTCTAGGGGAAAAGGTACAGACACCAGTCACAGATCTTGGGTAAAGAGCTGGTTAATCACAACTCCAACTTCACCTTATCTGCTCATCTAGCCAAATGGTGCAAAATAATCATAGGGTAGAATTAGCAGGAAAACTCTGGTAACATGAATAACCAGAATAGAGCAACTCCCCCAAAGAACGATATGAAAGACACAACTGAAGATCCTATTCATAGACAAACGGCTGAGATATCAGAAATCAAATTCAGAGTTTGGATTGCAAATAAGATTAGTGGACCGGAGGTAAAGTTGGAATTAGAAATTCAAGGAGCAATTCAAAAGTTGTCTCAGGAAGTCAATGAATTCAAAGACAAAATCACCAAAGATTTTGACACACTGGGATAAGAATTTGCAGTCCTCAGAGATCTGAGAAATACAGTAGAATCCCTCAGTAACAGAATGGAGTAAGCAGAAGAAGGGATGTCTGATATTGAGGACAAAGCTTTTGAATGGTCCCAAGCACTCAAAGAGGAAGAGAAATGGTGAGCAAAAATGGATCATTCTCTCAGAGAGCTTTGGGATAATTTGAAGAAAACTAATATTTGCCTTATAGGAATTCCTAAAGGTGACAGTGTTGCTTTGCAAAGCACAGAGGTCCTTTTTCATAAGATTATGAAGGATAACTTCCCAGATATGCCAAGAGATTCTGAAATGTAGATAGCAGACAGTTTCAGAACCCCAGCATGACTCAACCCGAATAAGACAGCCCCCAGGCACATCATAATTAACTTCACTAAAGTTAATATGAAGGAGAAAATTCTGAAAGCAGTCAGACATAAGAAAACCATAACCTACAAGGGGAAGAATATTAGAATGACTGCAGATCTCTCTCCTGAAACCTTTCAAGCTAGAAGAGGATGGTCCATTGACTTTTAATCTCCTAAACCAAAATAACTTTCAACCCAGGATGCTGTATCCAGCTACACTGAGTTTCATTTATGATGTCAAAATTAAATACTTCAATGACATTCACATGTTGAACAAATTTGCCATAACTAAACCAGTTCTTCAGGATATTCTCAGACCTACGTAATAATGACCAACGCAATTCTCCACCACAAAAGTAAACTCACTCAGAAACTCCTGATCAAATTCCAACTTCCATAGTGGCTAAAGGATTAAAAATGTCCAGCGGACTTTCAAAAAACTCAATACCCAAAATTCTACCAGGTTTATCAATATTCTCAATTAATGTGAATGGCTTAAATTGTCCTCTAAAGAGGCACAGGTTGGCTGACTGGATACAAAAACTCAGGCCATCTTTTAAGGTAAGAATCTCATCTTACCTTAAAAGATGAATATAGACTCAGGGTAAAGGGATGGTCATCTATATTTCAGGCAAATGGAAAGCAGAAAAAAGCAGGTGTTGCAATTTTATTATCAGATACAGTAGGCTTTCAACCAACAAAAGTAGGGAAAGTTAAGGATGGTTACTTCATATATCTTAGGGGTAATACTCAATATGATGAGATTTCAATTATTAATATTTATGCACCCAACCAGAATGTGCCTCAATTTATAAGAGAGACTCTAACAGACACGAGCAACTTGATTTCCTCCAGCTCCATAACAGTTGGAGATTTTAACACTCTTTTGGCAGTTGTGGATATATCCTCCAATAAGAAGCTAAGCAAAGAAATTTTAGATTTAAACTTAACCATTGAACATTTGGATTTAGCAGAAAACTACAGAACATTTCATCCTAACAAAACCAAATACACATTCTTCTCATCAGCCCACAGAATATACTCCAAAATCGATCACATCTTAGGTCACAAGTCTAACCTCAGAAAATTTAAAAGAATAGAAATTATTCCCTGCATCTTCTTGGACCATCATAGAATTAAAGTTGAACTCAGTAACAACAGGAGTCTGCATACTCATACAAAAACATGGAAGCTAAATAACCTTATGGTGAATGATAGCTAGGTCGGAGATGACATTAGGAAGGAAATTACCAAATTTTTGGAACAAAACGACAATGAAGAACGAATTATCAGGACCTCTGGGATACCACAAAGGGAGTCCTAAGAGGGAAATTTATAGCACTGCAAGCCTTCCACAAGAGAAAGGAAAGAGAGGAGGTTAACAACTCAATGGGACATCTCAAACAACTGGAAAAGGAAGAACATTCCAATCCCAAACCCAGCAGAAGAAAAGAAATAACCAAAATTAGAGCAGAATTAAATGAAATTGAAAACAAAAGAATTATACAACAGATCAACAAATCAAAAAGTTTTATTGACCTTTTTGCAAAGGTCAATAAAAAAGGTAAACCTTTGACTAACCTAACCATGAAAAAAAGAGTAAAATCTCTAATTTCATCAATCAGAAATGGTGATGATGAAATAACAACAGACCCCTCAGAAATTCAAAAAATCCTTAATGAATATTACAAGAAACTTCATTCTCATAAATATGAAAATCAAAGAAAATTGACCAATACTTGGAAGCATTAGCCAGAATCAAGAGAAAATGTTGAACAGGCCTGTATCAAGTTCTGAAATAGTATCAACTATACAAAATCTCCCCAAAAAGAAAAGCCTGGGAAGAGATGGCTTCACATCAGAATTCTCCAAATCTTTAAAGAGGAGCTAATATCTATATTACTCAACCTTTTCCAAAATATAGAAAAAGAAGGAATTCTACCCAACACATTCTATGAAGGAAACGTCACCTTGATCCCCAAGCCATGAAAAGACCCAACAAGAAAAGAAAATTGTAGACCAATATCACTGAGGAATATTGATGTGAAAATATTCAATAAGATTCTAATAAACAGAATCCAGCAACACATCAAACAAGTTATAGACCATGACTAAGTGGATTTTATCCCAGGGTCTCAAGACTGGTTCAATATATGTAAATCTATAAATATAATTCATCACATAAACAAATTGAAAAACAAAGACCGTACAATTCTCTCAATTGATGCAGGAAAAGGCTTTTGATAATATCCAGCATCTTTTAATGATCAGAACACTTAAGAAAATGGGTATAGAAGGGACATTTCTTAAAGTGATAGAGGCCATCTACAGCAAACCCACAGTCAATACCATATTGAATGGAGTTAAATTGAAATCATTTTCACTCAGATCAGGAACCAGGCAAGGTTGCCCATTGTCTCCACTGCTTTTTAACATCGTAATGGAAGTCTTAGCCATCACAATTAGGCAAGAAAAGGAGATCAAGGGTATCCATATAGGGTCAGAAGAGATCAAACTTTCACTCTTCACAGATGATATGATGGTATATCTGGAAAATACCAGGGATTCTACTACAAAACTCTTAGAAGTGATGAAGGAATACAGCAGCATCTCAGGTTACAAAATTAACACTCATAAATCTGCCTTTATATATACCAACAATAGTCAAGCTGAAAAAACAGTCAAGGACTATTTCCTTCACAGTAGTGCCAAAGAAGATGAAATATTTGGGAGTTTACCTAACAAAGGACATGAAAGATATCTATGAAGAGAACTATGAAACTCTAAGAAAAGTAATGGCTCAAAATGTTACCAAATGGAAAAACATACCATGCTCATGGCCAGGAAGAATCAACATTGTTAAAATGTCCATAATACCCAAAGCAATATACAATTTTCATGCAATTCCTATTAAAGCTCCACTGTCATACTTTAAAGATCTTGAAAAAATAATACTTCATTTTATATGGAATCAGAAAAAACCTCGAAAAGCCAAGACATTACTCAAAAATAAAAACAAAGCAGGAGAAATCATGCTTCCAGACCTCAGACTGTAGTATAAATTGATAGTGATCAAAACAGCATGGTATTGGCACAAAAACAGAGAGGTAGATGTATGGAACAGCATAGAGAACAAAGAGATGAACCCAGCTACTTACCATTATTTGATCTTTGACAAGCCAATTAAAAACATCAATGGGGAAAATATTCCCTGTTTAACAAATGGTGCTGGGTGAATTGGCTGGCAACCTGTAGAAGACTGAAACTGGACCCACTTCTCTCATCATTAACTAAGATAGACTCTCACTGGATTACAGATTTAAACTTAAGACATGAAACCATAAAAATCCTATAAGAAAGTGCAGGGAAAACTCTTGAAGGAATTGGTCTGTTAGAAATAGGAACCCCAGGTTACCAACCCCAGATTAACCTGTTGGGGGCACCCAGAGAGGTGTGTCAACACACGTTGCTAGAAACACTGGGATGCTGGTAGGGATCCCAGCCTTAAACGCACAATTTAGATGTATATATATTTGATCATTTGTATTCCGTGTTCTTTTGAGAGAGGA